>CAMAOC010000125.1:42500-143497 GCA_945859555.1 Megachile ligniseca | reverse complement strand
AACAGTTAAATAGATAATAATAATAATAATAATAGGGATAATAATAACTGTTATAGCGATAATAATAATAATAATAATAATAAGGATAATAATATTAGACATAAGGATAACGGCAAGAGTAGTACGGATAGTAACAATAGAATAAGGATAATAATAACAGTTATAGCGATAATAATAATTGTAATAAGGATAATAATAACAGTTATAGCGAGAATAATAATAGTAATAAGGATAATATATTAGTTATAAGGATAAAGACAAGTGTAATACGGATAGTAACAATAGAATAAGGATAATAAAAATAGTTATCAGGATAAAGCCAAGAGGAATAGGGATAATAATAATAGTAATAGGAATAATAATAACAGTAATAGCGATACTAATAATAGTAATAAGGATAAAGGCAAGAGTAATACGGATAAAAACATTAGAATAAGGATAATAATAACAGTTATAGCGATAATAATAATAATAATAATAAGGATAATAATATTAGTTATAAGGATAATGACAAGAGTAATACGGATAGAAACAATAGAGTAAGGATAATAATAACAGTTATAGCGATAATAATAATAATAAGGGTAATAATAATAGTTATACGGATAAATCCAAGAGGAATAGGGATAATAATAATAGTAGTAAGAATAATAATAACAGTTATAGCGATAATAATAATAGTAATAAGAATAATAATAATAGTTATAAGGATAAAGACAAGAGTAATGCGGATAGTAACAATAGAATAAGGATAATAATAACAGTTATAGCGATAATAATAAGACTAATAGGGATTAATAATAATAGTTATAAGGATATAGACAACAGTAATACGGAGAGTAACAATAGAATAAGGATAATAATAACAGTTATATTGATAATAATAGTAATAATAATCATAATAATAACAGTTATGGCAATAATAATAATAATAATAATAAGGATAAAAATAATAGTTATACCGATAATAATAATAATAATAAGGATAATAATATTAGTTATAAGGATAAAGGCAAGAGTAATACGGATAGTAACAATAGAATAAGGATAATAATAACAGTTATAGCGATAATAATAATAATAATAATAAGGATAATAATAATAGTTATAAGGATGAAGGCAAGAGGAATAGGGATAATAATAATAGTAATAAGAATAATAATAACAGCTATAGCGATAATAATAATTGTAATAAGGATAATAATAACAGTTATAGCGAGAATAATAATAGTAATAAGGATAATAATATTAGTTATAAGGATAAAGACAAGAGGAATAGGGATAGTAACAATAGAATAAGGATAATAATAACAGTTATAGCGATAATAATAATAGTAATAAGAATAATAATAACAGTTATAGCGACAAGAATAATAATAATAAGGATAATGATCATAGTTGTATGGATAAAGACAACAGTAATAGGGATAGTAACAACAGAATAAGGATAATGATAACAGTTAAAGCGATAATAATAATAGTAATAAGAATAATAATAACAGTTATAGCGATAATAATAATAATAATAAGAATAATGCTAATAGTTATAAGGATCAAGGCAAGAGTAATACGGATAGTAACATTAGAATAAGGATAATAATATCAGTTATAGCGATAATAATAATAATAGTAATAAGGATAATAATATTAGTAATAAGGATCAAGGCAAGAGTAATACGGATAGTAACATTAGAATAAGGATAATAATATCAGTTATAGCGATAATAATAATAATAGTAATAAGGATAATAATATTAGTAATAAGGATAAAGGCAAGAGTAATACGGATAGTAACATTAGAATAAGGATAATAATAACAGTTATAGCAATAATAATAATAATAATAATAATAAGGATAATAATATTAGTTATAAAGATAAAGGCAAGAGTAATACGGATAGTAACATTAGAATAAGGATAGTAATAACAGTTATAGCGATAATAATAATAATAATAATAAGGATAATAATAATAGTTATAAGGATAAAGACAAGAGTAATAGGGATAATAATAATAGTAATAAGTATAAGAATAATTGTTATAGCGATAATAATAATAGTAATGAGTATAAGAGTAATTGTTATAGCGATAATAATAATAATAATAAGCATAATAATAATAGTTACAAGGATAAAGGCAATAGTACTACGGATAGTAACAATAGAATGAGGATAATAATATCAGTTATAGCGACAATAATAATAATAATTATAAGGATAATAATAATAGTTATAAGGATAAAGGCAAGAGTAATACGGATAGTAACAATAGAATAAGGATAATAATAATAGTTATAAGCATAAATCCAAGAGCAATAGGGATAATAATAATAGTAATAGGAATAATAATAACAGTTATAGCGATAATACTAATAGTAATAAGTATAAGAATAATAGTTATTCCGATAATAATAACAATAATACGGATAATAATAATAGTTATAAGGATAAAGGCAAGTGTAATGCGGATAGTAACAATAGAATAAGGGTAACAATAATATTTATCAGGATAAAGCCAAGAGGAATAGGGATAATAATAATAGTAATAGGAATAATAATAACAGTTATAGCGATACTAATAATAGTAATAAGGATAAAGGCAAGAGTAATACGGATAGTAACATTAGAATAAGGATAATAATAACAGTTATAGCGATAATAATAATAATAATAATAAGGATAATAATATTAGTTATAAGGATAAAGGCAAGAGTAATACGGATTGTAACAATAGAATGAGGATAATAATAACAGTTATAGCGATAATAATAATAATAATGACTATAAGAATAATAGTTATAGCGATAATAATAGTAGTATTAACAATAATAATAACAGTCATAGCGATAATAATAATAGTAATAAGGATAATAATAATAGATATAGTGCTACTAATAATTGTAGTAAGGATAATAATAACAGTAATGAGGATAAAGACAAGAGTAACGGGAATAGTAATAATAGAATAAGGATAATAATAACAGTCATAGCGATAATAATAGTAGGAATAAGGATAATAATAACAGTTATAGTGCTAATAATAATACAATAAGGATAATAATAATAGTTATAGCGATATCAATAATAGTAATAAGGATAATAATAATAGTTGTAGCGATATTAATAATAGTAATAAGGATAATAATAATAGTAAAAAGGGTAATAATAATAGTAATAAGGATAATAATAATAGATATAGCGATAATAACAATAGTAATAGGGATAATAATAATAGATATAAGGACTAAACCAAGAGTAATAGGGATAATAATAATAGTTATAGTGCCAACAATAGTAGTCATAAGGATTATGGTAATAGTTATAACGATAAAGACAAGAGTAATAGGGATAGTAATAATATAATAAGGATAATAATAACAGTAATAGCGATAATAATAATAGTAATAAGGGAAATAATAATAGTCGTATGGATAAAGACAAGAGTAATAGGGATAATAATAATAGTAATAATGATAATAATAATACTTATAAGGTTAAAGACAAGAGTAATAGGGATAGTAATAATAGAATAAGAATAATAATAACAGTCATAGCGATAATAATAATAGTAGTAATGATAGTAATAATAGTTATAAGGATAAAGACAAGAGTAATAGGGATAGTAGTAATAGAAGAAGTATAATACTAACAGTCATAGCGATAATAATAATAGTAATACGGATAATAATAATAGTTATAGTACTAATAATAATAGTAATAAGGATAATAATAATAGTTATAAGGATAAAGACAAGAGTAACAGGGATAATAATAATAGTAATAATGATAATAATAATACTTATAAGGTTAAAGACAAGAGTAATAGGGATAGTAATAATAGACTAAGGATAATAATAACAGTCATAGCGATAATAATAATAGTAGTAATGATTGTAATGATAGTTATAAGGATAAAGACAAGAGTAATAGGGATAATAATAATAGTAATAATGATAATAATAATACTTATAAGGACAAAGACAAGAGTAATAGGGATAGTAATAATAGAATAAGGATTATAATAACAGTGATAGCGATAATAATAATAGTAATAAGGATAATAATAATAGTTATAATGCTAACAATAATAGTAATAAGGATTATAGTAATAGTTATAAGGTTAAAGACAAGATCAATAGGGATAGTAATAATAGTAATAAGGGTAATAATAATAGTTATAGCGATAATAATAATAGTAATAAGGATAATAATAATAGTAAAAAGGGTAATAATAACAGTAATAAGGATAATAATAATAGTTATAGCGATAATAACAATAGTAATAGGGATAATAATAACAATTATAACGATAATACTAATAGTATTAACGATCATAATAATAGACATAAGTACTAAAACAAGAGTAATAGGGATAATAATAATAGTTATAGTGCTAACAATAATAGTAATAAGGATTATGGTAATAGTTATAAGGATACAGACAAGAGTAATAGGGATAGTAATAATAGAATAAGGATAATAATAACAGTCATAGCGATAATAGTAATAGTAATAATGATAGTAATAATACTTATAAGGTTAAAGACAAGAGTAATAGGGATAGTAATAATAGACTAAGGATAATAATAACAGTCATAGCGATAATAATAATAGTAGTAATGATTGTAATGATAGTTATAAGGATAAAGACAAGAGTAATAGGGATAATAATAATAGTAATAATGATAATAATAATACTTATAAGGACAAAGACAAGAGTAATAGGGATAGTAATAATAGAATAAGGATTATAATAACAGTGATAGCGATAATAATAATAGTAATAAGGATAATAATAATAGTTATAATGCTAACAATAATAGTAATAAGGATTATAGTAATAGTTATAAGGTTAAAGACAAGATCAATAGGGATAGTAATAATAGTAATAAGGGTAATAATAATAGTTATAGCGATAATAATAATAGTAATAAGGATAATAATAATAGTAAAAAGGGTAATAATAACAGTAATAAGGATAATAATAATAGTTATAGCGATAATAACAATAGTAATAGGGATAATAATAACAATTATAACGATAATACTAATAGTATTAACGATCATAATAATAGACATAAGTACTAAAACAAGAGTAATAGGGATAATAATAATAGTTATAGTGCTAACAATAATAGTAATAAGGATTATGGTAATAGTTATAAGGATACAGACAAGAGTAATAGGGATAGTAATAATAGAATAAGGATAATAATAACAGTCATAGCGATAATAGTAATAGTAATAATGATAGTAATAATACTTATAAGGTTAAAGACAAGAGTAATAGGGATAGTAATAATAGACTAAGGATAATAATAACAGTCATAGCGATAATAATAATAGTAATAATGATAGTAATAATAGTTATAAGGATAAAGACAAGAGTAATAGGGATAATAATAATAGTAATAATGATAATAATAATACTTATAGGGATAAAGACAAGAGTAATAGGGATAGTAATAATAGAATAAGGATAATAATAACAGTCATAGCGATAATAATAATAGTAATAAGGATAACAATAATAGTAAAAAGGGTAATAATAACAGTAATAAGGATAATAATAATAGTTATAGCGATAATAACAATAGTAATAGGGATAATAATAACAATTATAACGATAATACTAATAGTATTAACGATCATAATAATAGATATAAGGACTAAAACAAGAGTAATAGGGATAATAATAATAGTTATAGCGATAATAACAATAGTAATAGGGATAATAATAACAATTATAACGATAATACTAATAGTATTAACGATCATAATAATAGATATAAGGACTAAAACAAGAGTAATAGGGATAATAATAATAGTTATAGTGCCAACAATAATAGTAATAAGGATTATGGTAATAGTTATAAGGATAAAGACAAGAGTAATAGGGATAGTAATAATAGAAGAAGAATAATAATAACAGTGATAGCAATAATAATAATAGTAATAAGGATAATAATAATAGTTATAAAGATAGAGACAAGTGTAATAGGGATAGTAATAATAGTAATAAGGGTAATAATAATAGTTATAGTGCTACTAATAATAGAAATAAGGATAATAATAATAGTTATAAGGATAATCACAAGAGTAATAGGGATATTAATAATAGAATGAGGATAATAATAACAGTCATAGCGATAATAATAATAGTAATAAGGATAACAATAATAGTAAAAAGGGTAATAATAACAGTAATAAGGATAATAATAATAGTTATAGCGATAATAACAATAGTAATAGGGATAATAATAACAATTATAACGATAATACTAATAGTATTAACGATCATAATAATAGATATAAGGACTAAAACAAGAGTAATAGGGATAATAATAATAGTTATAGTGCCAACAATAATAGTAATAAGGATTATGGTAATAGTTATAAGGATAAAGACAAGAGTAATAGGGATAGTAATAATAGAAGAAGAATAATAATAACAGTGATAGCGATAATAATAATAGTAATAAGGATAATAATAATAGTTATAAAGATAGAGACAAGTGTAATAGGGATAGTAATAATAGTAATAAGGGTAATAATAATAGTTATAGTGCTACTAATAATAGAAATAAGGATAATAATAATAGTTATAAGGATAATCACAAGAGTAATAGGGATATTAATAATAGAATGAGGATAATAATAACAGTCATAGCGATAATAATAATAGTAATAAGGGAAATAATAATAGTTATAAGGATAAAAACAAGAGTAAAAGGGATAGTAATAATAGAATAAGAATAATAATAACAGTCATAGCGATACTAATAATAGTAATAATGATAATAATAATAGTAAAAAGGGTAATAATAACAGTAATAAGGATAATAATAATAGTTATAGCGATAATAACAATAGTAATAGCGATAATAATAACAATTATAACGATAATACTAATAGTATTAACGATCATAATAATAGATATAAGGACTAAAACAAGACTAATAGGGATAATAATAATAGTTATAGTGCCAACAATAATAGTAATAAGGATAGTAATAATAGTTATAGCGATAATAATAATAGTAATAAGGATAATAATAATAGTTATAAGGATAAAGACAAGAGTAGTAGGGATAGTAACAATATAATACGGATAATAATAACAGTCATAGCGATAATAATAATAGTAATAAGGGAAATAATAATAGAATAAGGATAATAATAACAGTCATAGCGATAATAATAATAGTTATAAGGATAGAGACAAGTGTAATAGGGATAGTAATAATAGAAGAAGTATAATAATAACAGTGATAGCGATAATAATAATAGTAATAAGGATAATAATAACAGTTATAGTGCTAATAATAATAGTACTAACGATAACAATAGCAGTTATGGCGATAATAATAACAGTAATGAGGACAATAATAATAGTTATAGCGATAATAATAATAGTAATAAGGATAATAATAATAGTTATAGTGCTAACAATAATAGTAACAAGGATTATAGCAATAGTTATAAGGATAAAGACAAGAGTAATAGGGATAGTAATAATAGTAATAAGGATAATAATAATAGATATAGCGATAATAATAATAGTAATAAAGGTAATAATAATAGTTATAGTGCTACTAATAATTGTAATAAGGATAATAATATTAGTTATAAGGATAAAGACAAGAGGAATAGGGATAGTAACAATAGAATAAGGATAATAATAACAGTTATAGCGATAATAATAATAGTAATAAGAATAATAATAACAGTTATAGCGACAAGAATAATAATAATAAGGATAATGATCATAGTTATATGGATAAAGACAACAGTAATAGGGATAGTAACAACAGAATAAGGATAATGATAACAGTTAAAGCGATAATAATAATAGTAATAAGAATAATAATAACAGTTATAGCGATAATAATAATAATAATAAGAATAATGCTAATTGTTATAAGGATCAAGGCAAGAGTAATACGGATAGTAACATTAGAATAAGGATAATAATATCAGTTATAGCGATAATAATAATAATAGTAATAAGGATAATAATATTAGTAATAAGGATAAAGGCAAGAGTAATACGGATAGTAACATTAGAATAAGGATAATAATAACAGTTATAGCGATAATAATAATAGTAATAAGGATAATAATAGTAGTTATATGGATAAAGACAAGAGTAATATGGATAGTAACAATAGAATGAGGATAATAATAGTAGTTATCAGGATAAAGCCAAGAGGAATAGGGATAATAATAATAGTAATAGGAATAATAATAACAGTTATAGCGATAATAATAATCGTAATAAGAATAATAATAACAGTTATAGCGATACTAATAATAGTATTAAGGATAAAGGCAAGAGTAATACGGATAGTAACATTAGAATAAGGATAATAATCACAGTTATAGCGATAATAATAATAATAATAATAATAAGGATAATAATATTAGTTATAAAGATAAAGGCAAGAGTAATACGGATAGTAACATTAGAATAAGGATAGTAATAACAGTTATAGCGATAATAATAATAATAATAATAAGGATAATAATAATAGTTATAAGGATAAAGACAAGAGTAATAGGGATAATAATAATAGTAATAAGTATAAGAATAATTGTTATAGCGATAATAATAATAGTAATGAGTATAAGAGTAATTGTTATAGCGATAATAATAATAATAATAAGCATAATAATAATAGTTACAAGGATAAAGACAATAGTACTACGGATAGTAACAATAGAATGAGGATAATAATATCAGTTATAGCGACAATAATAATAATAATTATAAGGATAATAATAATAGTTATAAGGATAAAGGCAAGAGTAATACGGATAGTAACAATAGAATAAGGATAATAATAATAGTTATAAGCATAAATCCAAGAGCAATAGGGATAATAATAATAGTAATAGGAATAATAATAACAGTTATAGCGATAATACTAATAGTAATAAGTATAAGAATAATAGTTATTCCGATAATAATAACAATAATACGGATAATAATAATAGTTATAAGGATAAAGGCAAGTGTAATGCGGATAGTAACAATAGAATAAGGGTAACAATAATATTTATCAGGATAAAGCCAAGAGGAATAGGGATAATAATAATAGTAATAGGAATAATAATAACAGTTATAGCGATACTAATAATAGTAATAAGGATAAAGGCAAGAGTAATACGGATTGTAACAATAGAATGAGGATAATAATAACAGTTATAGCGATAATAATAATAATAATAACTATAAGAATAATAGTTATAGCGATAATAATAGTAGTAATAACAATAATAATAACAGTCATAGCGATAATAATAATAGTAATAAGGATAATAATAATAGATATAGTGCTACTAATAATTGTAGTAAGGATAATAATAATAGTAATGAGGATAAAGACAAGAGTAACGGGAATAGTAATAATAGAATAAGGATAATAATAACAGTCATAGCGATAATAATAGTAGGAATAAGGATAATAATAACAGTTATAGTGCTAATAATAATAGAATAAGGATAATAATAATAGTTATAGCGATATCAATAATAGTAATAAGGATAATAATAATAGTTGTAGCGATATTAATAATAGTAATAAGGATAATAATAATAGTAAAAAGGGTAATAATAATAGTAATAAGGATAATAATAATAGATATAGCGATAATAACAATAGTAATAGGGATAATAATAATAGATATAAGGACTAAACCAAGAGTAATAGGGATAATAATAATAGTTATAGTGCCAACAATAGTAGTCATAAGGATTATGGTAATAGTTATAACGATAAAGACAAGAGTAATAGGGATAGTAATAATATAATAAGGATAATAATAACAGTAATAGCGATAATAATAATAGTAATAAGGGAAATAATAATAGTTATAAGGATAAAGACAAGAGTAATAGGGATAATAATAATAGTAATAATGATAATAATAATACTTATAAGGACAAAGACAAGAGTAATAGGGATAGTAATAATAGAATAAGGATTATAATAACAGTGATAGCGATAATAATAATATTAATAAGGATAATAATAATAGTTATAATGCTAACAATAATAGTAATAAGGATTATAGTAATAGTTATAAGGTTAAAGACAAGATCAATAGGGATAGTAATAATAGTAATAAGGGTAATAATAATAGTTATAGCGATAATAATAATAGTAATAAGGATAATAATAATAGTAAAAAGGGTAATAATAACAGTAATAAGGATAATAATAATAGTTATAGCGATAATAACAATAGTAATAGGGATAATAATAACAATTATAACGATAATACTAATAGTATTAACGATCATAATAATAGACATAAGTACTAAAACAAGAGTAATAGGGATAATAATAATAGTTATAGTGCTAACAATAATAGTAATAAGGATTATGGTAATAGTTATAAGGATACAGACAAGAGTAATAGGGATAGTAATAATAGAATAAGGATAATAATAACAGTCATAGCGATGATAGTAATAGTAATAATGATAGTAATAATAGTTATAAGGATAAAGACCAGAGTAATAGGGATAGTAATAATAGTAATAAGGATAATAATAATAGATATAGCGATAATAATAATAGTAATAAGGGTAATAATAATAGTTATAAGGATAAAGACAAGAGTAATAGGGATAGTAATAATAGAATAAGGATAATAATAACAGTCATAGCGATAATAATAATAGTTATAAGGATAGAGACAAGTGTAATAGGGATAGTAATAATAGAAGAAGTATAATAATAACAGTGATAGCGATAATAATAATAGTAATAAGGATAATAATAACAGTTATAGTGCTAATAATAATAGTACTAACGATAACAATAGCAGTTATGGCGATAATAATAACAGTAATGAGGATAATAATAATAGTTATAGCGATAATAATAATAGTAATAAGGATAATAATAATAGTTATAAGGATAAAGACAAGAGTAATAGGGATAGTAACAATATAATACGGATAATAATAACAGTCATAGCGATAATAATAATAGTAATAAGGGAAATAATAATAGTTGTAAGGATAAAGACAAGAGTAATAGGGATAGTAATAATAGAATAAGGATAATAATAACAGTCATAGCGATAATAATAATAGTTATAAGGATAGAGACAAGTGTAATAGGGATAGTAATAATAGAAGAAGTATAATAATAACAGTGATAGCGATAATAATAATAGTAATAAGGATAATAATAACAGTTATAGTGCTAATAATAATAGTACTAACGATAACAATAGCAGTTATGGCGATAATAATAACAGTAATGAGGATAATAATAATAGTTATAGCGATAATAATAATAGTAATAAGGATAATAATAATAGTTATAGTGCTAACAATAATAGTAACAAGGATTATAGCAATAGTTATAAGGATAAAGACAAGAGTAATAGGGATAGTAATAATAGTAATAAGAATAATAATAATAGATATAGCGATAATAATAATAGTAATAAAGATAATAATAATAGTTATAGTGCTACTAATAATAGAAATAAGGATAATAATAATAGTTATAAGGATAGAGACAAGAGTAATAGGGATAGTAATAACAGAATATGGGTAATAATAACAGTCATAGCGATAATAATAATAGTTATAGCGATAATAATAATAGTAATAAGGATAATAATAATAGTTATATGGATAAAGACAAGAGTAATAGGGATAATAATAATAGTAATAGGGATAATAACAATAGCAATAGCGATAATAATAACAATTATAACGATAATACTAATAGTATTAACGATCATAATAATAGATATAAGGACTAAAACAAGACTAATAGGGATAATAATAATAGTTATAGTGCCAACAATAATAGTAATAAGGATAATAATAATAGTTATAACTATAGAGACAAGTGTAATAGGGATAGTAATAATAGAAGAAGTATAATAATAACAGTGATAGCGATAATAATAATAGTAATAAGGATAATAATAACAGTTATAGTGCTAATAATAATAGTAATAGCGATAACAATAGCAGTTATGGCGATAATAACAATAGTAATAGGGATAATAATAACAATTATAACGATAATACTAATAGTATTAACGATCATAATAATAGACATAAGGACTAAAACAAGACTAATAGGGATAATAATAATAGTTATAGTGCCAAGAATAATAGTAATAAGGATTATGGTGATAGTTATAAGGATAAAGACAAGAGTAATAGGGATAGTAATAATAGAATAAGGATAATAATAACAGTCATAGCGATAATAATAATAGTAATAAGGATAATAATAATAGTTATAAGGATAGAGACAAGAGTAAAAGGGATCAATGTAATAGTAATAATGATAATAATAATACTTATAAGGATAAAGACAAGAGTAATAGGGATAGTAATAATAGAATAAGGATAATAACAACAGTCATAGCGATAATAATAATAGTAATAAGGATAATAATAATAGTTATAGTGCTAACAATAATAGTAATAAGGATTATAGTAATAGTTATAAGGATAAAGACAAGAGTAATAGGGATAGTAATAATAGTAATAAGGATAATAATAATAGATATAGCGATAATAATAATAGTAATGAAGGTAATAATAATAGTTATAAGGATAAAGACAAGAATAAAAGGAATAGTAATAATAGAATAAGAATAATAATAACAGTCATAGCGATAATAATAGTAGTAATAAGGATAATGGTAACAGTTATAGCGATAACAATATTAGTAATAACGATAACAATAGCAGTTATGGCGATAATAATAACAGTAATGAGGATAATAATAATAGTTATATCGATAATAATAATAGTAATAAGGATAGTAATAATAGTTATAAGGATAAAGGCAAGAGTAATACGGATACTAACAATAGAATAAGGATAATAATAACAGTTATATCGATAATAATAGTAATAATAAGGATAATAGTAATAGTTATAAGGATAAAGACAAGGGGAATAGGGATAATAATAATAGTAATAAGAATAATAATAACAGATATAGCGATAATAATAAGAGTAATAAGGATAATAATAACAGTTATAAGGATAAAGACAAGCGTAATACGGATAGTAGCAATAGAATAAGGATAATAATAACAGTTATATCGATAATAATAGTAATAATAAGGATAATGGTAATAGTTATAAGGATAAAGACAAGTGGAATAGGGATAATAATAATAGTAATAAGAATAATAATAACAGATATAGCGATAATAATAAGAGTAATAAGGATAATAATAACAGATATAAGGATAAAGACAAGAGTAATACGGATAGTAACAATAGAATAAGGATAATAATAACAGTTATAGCGATAATAATAATAATAAGGACAATAATAAAAGTTATTATGATAAAGACAAGAGGAATAGGGATAATAATAATAGTAATAAGAATAATAATAACAGATATAGCGATAATAATAAGAGTAATAAGGATAATAATAACAGATATAAGGATAAAGACAAGAGTAATACGGATAGTAGCAATAGAATAAGGATAATAATAACAGTTTATAGCGATAATAATAATAGTAATAAGGATAATAATAATAGTTATAAGGATAATAATAATATTTGTAAGGATAAAGACAAGAGTAATAGGGATAGTAATAATAGAACAAGGATAATAATAACAGTCATAGCGATAATAATAATAGTAATAAGGATAATAATAATAGATATAGTGCTACTAATAATTGTAGTAAGGATAATAATAATAGTTATGAGGATAAAGACAAGAGTAACGGGAATAGTAATAATAGAATAAGGATAATAATAACAGTCATAGCGATAATAATAGTAGTAATAAGTATAATAATAACAGTTATAGTGCTAATAATAATAGAATAAGGATAATAATAATAGTTATAGCGATATCAATAATAGTAATAAGGATAATAATAATAGTTGTAGCGATATTAATAATAGTAATAAGGATAATAATAATAGTAAAAAGGGTAATAATAATAGTAATAAGGATAATAATAATAGATATAGCGATAATAACAATAGTAATAGGGATAATAATAATAGATATAAGGACTAAACCAAGAGTAATAGGGATAATAATAATAGTTATAGTGCCAACAATAGTAGTCATAAGGATTATGGTAATAGTTATAACGATAAAGACAAGAGTAATAGGGATAGTAATAATATAATAAGGATAATAATAACAGTAATAGCGATAATAATAATAGTAATAAGGGAAATAATAATAGTTATAAGGATAAAGACAATAGTAATAGGGATAATAATAATAGTAATAATGATAATAATAATACTTATAAGGACAAAGACAAGAGTAATAGGGATAGTAATAATAGAATAAGGATTATAATAACAGTGATAGCGATAATAATAATATTAATAAGGATAATAATAATAGTTATAATGCTAACAATAATAATAATAAGGATTATAGTAATAGTTATAAGGTTAAAGACAAGATCAATAGGGATAGTAATAATAGTAATAAGGGTAATAATAATAGTTATAAGCGATAATAATAATAGTAATAAGGATAATAATAATAGTAAAAAGGGTAATAATAACAGTAATAAGGATAATAATAATAGTTATAGTGCTACTAATAATAGAAATAAGGATAATAATAATAGTTATAAGGATAATCACAAGAGTAATAGGGATATTAATAATAGAATGAGGATAATAATAACAGTCATAGCGATAATAATAATAGTAATAAGGGAAATAATAATAGTTATAAGGATAAAAACAAGAGTAAAAGGGATAGTAATAATAGAATAATGATAATAATAACAGTCATAGCGATAATAATAATAGTAATAATGATAGTAATAATAGTTATAAGGATACAGACAAGAGTAATAGGGATAACAATAATAGTAATAAGGGTAATAATAATAGTTATAGTGCTACTAATAATAGAAATAAGGATAATAATAATAGTTATAAGGATAATCACAAGAGTAATAGGGATATTAATAATAGAATGAGGATAATAATAACAGTCATAGCGATAATAATAATAGTAATAAGGGAAATAATAATAGTTATAAGGATAAAGACAAGAGTAATAGGGATAGTAATAATAGAATAAGGATAATAATAACAGTCATAGCGATAATAATAATAGTAATAATGATAGTAATAATAGTTATAAGGATACAGACAAGAGCAATAGGGATAATAATAATAGTAATAATGATAATAATAATACTTATAAGGATAAAGACAAGACAAATAGGGATAGTAATAATAGAATGAGAATAATAATAACAGTCATAGCGATACTAATAATAGTAATAATGATAATAATAATAGTAAAAAGGGTAATAATAACAGTAATAAGGATAATAATAATAGTTATAGCGATAATAACAATAGTAATAGCGATAATAATAACAATTATAACGATAATACTAATAGTATTAACGATCATAATAATAGATATAAGGACTAAAACAAGACTAATAGGGATAATAATAATAGTTATAGTGCCAACAATAATAGTAATAAGGATAGTAATAATAGTTATAGCGATAATAATAATAGTAATAAGGATAATAATAATAGTTATAAGGATAAAGACAAGAGTAATAGGGATAGTAACAATATAATACGGATAATAATAACAGTCATAGCGATAATAATAATAGTAATAAGGGAAATAATAATAGTTGTAAGGATAAAGACAAGAGTAATAGGGATAGTAATAATAGAATAAGGATAATAATAACAGTCATAGCGATAATAATAATAGTTATAAGGATAGAGACAAGTGTAATAGGGATAGTAATAATAGAAGAAGTATAATAATAACAGTGATAGCGATAATAATAATAGTAATAAGGATAATAATAACAGTTATAGTGCTAATAATAATAGTACTAACGATAACAATAGCAGTTATGGCGATAATAATAACAGTAATGAGGATAATAATAATAGTTATAGCGATAATAATAATAGTAATAAGGATAATAATAATAGTTATAAGGATAAAGACAAGAGTAATAGGGATAGTAACAATATAATACGGATAATAATAACAGTCATAGCGATAATAATAATAGTAATAAGGGAAATAATAATAGTTGTAAGGATAAAGACAAGAGTAATAGGGATAGTAATAATAGAATAAGGATAATAATAACAGTCATAGCGATAATAATAATAGTTATAAGGATAGAGACAAGTGTAATAGGGATAGTAATAATAGAAGAAGTATAATAATAACAGTGATAGCGATAATAATAATAGTAATAAGGATAATAATAACAGTTATAGTGCTAATAATAATAGTACTAACGATAACAATAGCAGTTATGGCGATAATAATAACAGTAATGAGGATAATAATAATAGTTATAGCGATAATAATAATAGTAATAAGGATAATAATAATAGTTATAGTGCTAACAATAATAGTAACAAGGATTATAGCAATAGTTATAAGGATAAAGACAAGAGTAATAGGGATAGTAATAATAGTAATAAGAATAATAATAATAGATATAGCGATAATAATAATAGTAATAAAGGTAATAATAATAGTTATAGTGCTACTAATAATAGAAATAAGGATAATAATAATAGTTATAAGGATAGAGACAAGAGTAATAGGGATAGTAATAACAGAATATGGGTAATAATAACAGTCATAGCGATAATAATAATAGTTATAGCGATAATAATAATAGTAATAAGGATAATAATAATAGTTATATGGATAAAGACAAGAGTAATAGGGATAATAATAATAGTAATAGGGATAATAACAATAGTAATAGCGATAATAATAACAATTATAACGATAATACTAATAGTATTAACGATCATAATAATAGATATAAGGACTAAAACAAGACTAATAGGGATAATAATAATAGTTATAGTGCCAACAATAATAGTAATAAGGATAATAATAATAGTTATAACTATAGAGACAAGTGTAATAGGGATAGTAATAATAGAAGAAGTATAATAATAACAGTGATAGCGATAATAATAATAGTAATAAGGATAATAATAACAGTTATAGTGCTAATAAAAATAGTAATAACGATAACAATAGCAGTTATGGCGATAATAACAATAGTAATAGGGATAATAATAACAATTATAACGATAATACTAATAGTATTAACGATCATAATAATAGACATAAGGACTAAAACAAGACTAATAGGGATAATAATAATAGTTATAGTGCCAAGAATAATAGTAATAAGGATTATGGTGATAGTTATAAGGATAAAGACAAGAGTAATAGGGATAGTAATAATAAAATAAGGATAATAATAACAGTCATAGCGATAATAATAATAGTAATAAGGATAATAATAATAGTTATAAGGATAGAGACAAGAGTAAAAGGGATCAATGTAATAGTAATAATGATAATAATAATACTTATAAGGATAAAGACAAGAGTAATAGGGATAGTAATAATAGAATAAGGATAATAACAACAGTCATAGCGATAATAATAATAGTAATAAGGATAATAATAATAGTTATAGTGCTAACAATAATAGTAATAAGGATTATAGTAATAGTTATAAGGATAAAGACAAGAGTAATAGGGATAGTAATAATAGTAATAAGGATAATAATAATAGATATAGCGATAATAATAATAGTAATGAAGGTAATAATAATAGTTATAAGGATAAAGACAAGAATAAAAGGAATAGTAATAATAGAATAAGAATAATAATAACAGTCATAGCGATAATAATAGTAGTAATAAGGATAATGGTAACAGTTATAGCGATAACAATATTAGTAATAACGATAACAATAGCAGTTATGGCGATAATAATAACAGTAATGAGGATAATAATAATAGTTATATCGATAATAATAATAGTAATAAGGATAGTAATAATAGTTATAAGGATAAAGGCAAGAGTAATACGGATACTAACAATAGAATAAGGATAATAATAACAGTTATATCGATAATAATAGTAATAATAAGGATAATAGTAATAGTTATAAGGATAAAGACAAGGGGAATAGGGATAATAATAATAGTAATAAGAATAATAATAACAGATATAGCGATAATAATAAGAGTAATAAGGATAATAATAACAGTTATAAGGATAAAGACAAGCGTAATACGGATAGTAGCAATAGAATAAGGATAATAATAACAGTTATATCGATAATAATAGTAATAATAAGGATAATGGTAATAGTTATAAGGATAAAGACAAGTGGAATAGGGATAATAATAATAGTAATAAGAATAATAATAACAGATATAGCGATAATAATAAGAGTAATAAGGATAATAATAACAGATATAAGGATAAAGACAAGAGTAATACGGATAGTAACAATAGAATAAGGATAATAATAACAGTTATAGCGATAATAATAATAATAAGGACAATAATAAAAGTTATTATGATAAAGACAAGAGGAATAGGGATAATAATAATAGTAATAAGAATAATAATAACAGATATAGCGATAATAATAAGAGTAATAAGGATAATAATAACAGATATAAGGATAAAGACAAGAGTAATACGGATAGTAGCAATAGAATAAGGATAATAATAACAGTTATAGCGATAATAATAATAGTAATAAGGATAATAATAATAGTTATAAGGATAATAATAATATTTGTAAGGATAAAGACAAGAGTAATAGGGATAGTAATAATAGAACAAGGATAATAATAACAGTCATAGCGATAATAATAATAGTAATAAGGATAATAATAATAGATATAGTGCTACTAATAATTGTAGTAAGGATAATAATAATAGTTATGAGGATAAAGACAAGAGTAACGGGAATAGTAATAATAGAATAAGGATAATAATAACAGTCATAGCGATAATAATAGTAGTAATAAGTATAATAATAACAGTTATAGTGCTAATAATAATAGAATAAGGATAATAATAATAGTTATAGCGATATCAATAATAGTAATAAGGATAATAATAATAGTTGTAGCGATATTAATAATAGTAATAAGGATAATAATAATAGTAAAAAGGGTAATAATAATAGTAATAAGGATAATAATAATAGATATAGCGATAATAACAATAGTAATAGGGATAATAATAATAGATATAAGGACTAAACCAAGAGTAATAGGGATAATAATAATAGTTATAGTGCCAACAATAGTAGTCATAAGGATTATGGTAATAGTTATAACGATAAAGACAAGAGTAATAGGGATAGTAATAATATAATAAGGATAATAATAACAGTAATAGCGATAATAATAATAGTAATAAGGGAAATAATAATAGTCGTATGGATAAAGACAAGAGTAATAGGGATAATAATAATAGTAATAATGATAATAATAATACTTATAAGGTTAAAGACAAGAGTAATAGGGATAGTAACAATAGAATAAGAATAATAATAACAGTCATAGCGATAATAATAATAGTAGTAATGATAGTAATAATAGTTATAAGGATAAAGACAAGAGTAATAGGGATAGTAGTAATAGAAGAAGTATAATACTAACAGTCATAGCGATAATAATAATAGTAATAATGATAATAATAATAGTTATAGTGCTAACAATAATAGTAATAAGGATTATAGTAATAGTTATAAGGATAAAGACAAGAGTAATAGGCATGGTAATAATAGAATAAGTATAATAATAACAGTCATAGCGATAATAATAATAGTAATACGGATAATAATAATAGTTATAGTACTAATAATAATAGTAATAAGGATAATAATAATAGTTATAAGGATAAAGACAAGAGTAACAGGGATAATAATAATAGTAATAATGATAATAATAATACTTATAAGGTTAAAGACAAGAGTAATAGGGATAGTAATAATAGACTAAGGATAATAATAACAGTCATAGCGATAATAATAATAGTAGTAATGATAGTAATAATAGTTATAAGGATAAAGACAAGAGTAATAGGGATAATAATAATAGTAATAATGATAATAATAATACTTATAAGGACAAAGACAAGAGTAATAGGGATAGTAATAATAGAATAAGGATTATAATAACAGTGATAGCGATAATAATAATAGTAATAAGGATAATAATAATAGTTATAATGCTAACAATAATAGTAATAAGGATTATAGTAATAGTTATAAGGATAAAGACAAGAGTAATAGGGATAGTAATAATAGTAATAAGGATAATAATAATAGATATAGCGATAATAATAATAGTAATGAAGGTAATAATAATAGTTATAAGGATAAAGACAAGAATAAAAGGAATAGTAATAATAGAATAAGAATAATAATAACAGTCATAGCGATAATAATAGTAGTAATAAGGATAATGGTAACAGTTATAGCGATAACAATATTAGTAATAACGATAACAATAGCAGTTATGGCGATAATAATAACAGTAATGAGGATAATAATAATAGTTATATCGATAATAATAATAGTAATAAGGATAGTAATAATAGTTATAAGGATAAAGGCAAGAGTAATACGGATACTAACAATAGAATAAGGATAATAATAACAGTTATATCGATAATAATAGTAATAATAAGGATAATAGTAATAGTTATAAGGATAAAGACAAGGGGAATAGGGATAATAATAATAGTAATAAGAATAATAATAACAGATATAGCGATAATAATAAGAGTAATAAGGATAATAATAACAGTTATAAGGATAAATGACAAGCGTAATACGGATAGTAGCAATAGAATAAGGATAATAATAACAGTTATATCGATAATAATAGTAATAATAAGGATAATGGTAATAGTTATAAGGATAAAGACAAGTGGAATAGGGATAATAATAATAGTAATAAGAATAATAATAACAGATATAGCGATAATAATAAGAGTAATAAGGATAATAATAACAGATATAAGGATAAAGACAAGAGTAATACGGATAGTAACAATAGAATAAGGATAATAATAACAGTTATAGCGATAATAATAATAATAAGGACAATAATAAAAGTTATTATGATAAAGACAAGAGGAATAGGGATAATAATAATAGTAATAAGAATAATAATAACAGATATAGCGATAATAATAAGAGTAATAAGGATAATAATAACAGATATAAGGATAAAGACAAGAGTAATACGGATAGTAGCAATAGAATAAGGATAATAATAACAGTTATAGCGATAATAATAATAGTAATAAGGATAATAATAATAGTTATAAGGATAATAATAATATTTGTAAGGATGAAGACAAGAGTAATAGGGATAGTAATAATAGAACAAGGATAATAATAACAGTCATAGCGATAATAATAATAGATATAGTGCTACTAATAATTGTAGTAAGGATAATAATAATAGTTATGAGGATAAAGACAAGAGTAACGGGAACAGTAATAATAGAATAAGGATAATAATAACAGTCATAGCGATAATAATAGTAGTAATAAGGATAATAATAACAGTTATAGTGCTAATAATAATAGAATAAGGATAATAATAATAGTTATAGCGATATCAATAATAGTAATAAGGATAATAATAATAGTTGTAGCGATATTAATAATAGTAATAAGGATAATAATAATAGTAAAAAGGGTAATAATAATAGTAATAAGGATAATAATAATAGATATAGCGATAATAACAATAGTAATAGGGATAATAATAATAGATATAAGGACTAAACCAAGAGTAATAGGGATAATAATAATAGTTATAGTGCCAACAATAGTAGTCATAAGGATTATGGTAATAGTTATAACGATAAAGACAAGAGTAATAGGGATAGTAATAATATAATAAGGATAATAATAACAGTAATAGCGATAATAATAATAGTAATAAGGGAAATAATAATAGTCGTATGGATAAAGACAAGAGTAATAGGGATAATAATAATAGTAATAATGATAATAATAATACTTATAAGGTTAAAGACAAGAGTAATAGGGATAGTAACAATAGAATAAGAATAATAATAACAGTCATAGCGATAATAATAATAGTAGTAATGATAGTAATAATAGTTATAAGGATAAAGACAAGAGTAATAGGGATAGTAGTAATAGAAGAAGTATAATACTAACAGTCATAGCGATAATAATAATAGTAATAATGATAATAATAATAGTTATAGTGCTAACAATAATAGTAATAAGGATTATAGTAATAGTTACAAGGATAAAGACAAGAGTAATAGGGATGGTAATAATAGAATAAGTATAATAATAACAGTCATAGCGATAATAATAATAGTAATACGGATAATAATAATAGTTATAGTACTAATAATAATAGTAATAAGGATAATAATAATAGTTATAAGGATAAAGACAAGAGTAACAGGGATAATAATAATAGTAATAATGATAATAATAATACTTATAAGGTTAAAGACAAGAGTAATAGGGATAGTAATAATAGACTAAGGATAATAATAACAGTCATAGCGATAATAATAATAGTAGTAATGATAGTAATAATAGTTATAAGGATAATGACAAGAGTAATAGGGATAATAATAATAGTAATAATGATAATAATAATACTTATAAGGACAAAGACAAGAGTAATAGGGATAGTAATAATAGAATAAGGATTATAATAACAGTGATAGCGATAATAATAATAGTAATAAGGATAATAATAATAGTTATAATGCTAACAATAATAGTAATAAGGATTATAGTTATAGTTATAAGGTTAAAGACAAGATCAATAGGGATAGTAATAATAGTAATAAGGGTAATAATAATAGTTATAGCGATAATAATAATAGTAATATGGATAATAATAATAGTAAAAAGGGTAATAATAACAGTAATAAGGATAATAATAATAGTTATAGCGATTATAACAATAGTAATAGGGATAATAATAACAATTATAACGATAATACTAATAGTATTAACCGATCATAATAATAGACATAAGTACTAAAACAAGAGTAATAGGGATAATAATAATAGTTATAGTGCCAACAATAATAGTAATAAGGATTATGGTAATAGTTATAAGGATACAGACAAGAGTAATAGGGATAGTAATAATAGAATAAGGATAATAATAACAGTCATAGCGATAATAGTAATAGTAATAATGATAGTAATAATAGTTATAAGGATAAAGACAAGAGTAATTGGGATAGTAATAATAGAATAAGAATAATAATAACAGTCATAGCGATAATAATAATAATATGAAGGATAATAATAATAGTAAAAAGGGTAATAATAACAGTAATAAGGAAAATAATAATAGTTATAGCGATAATAACAATAGTAATAGGGATAATAATAACAATTATAACGATCATACTAATAGTATTAACGATCATAATAATAGACATAAGTACTAAAACAAGAGTAATAGGGATAATAATAATAGTTATAGTGCCAACAATAATAGTAATAAGGATTATGGTAATAGTTATAAGGATACAGACAAGAGTAATAGGGATAGTAATAATAGAATAAGGATAATAATAACAGTCATAGCGATAATAGTAATAGTAATAATGATAGTAATAATAGTTATAAGGATAAAGACAAGAGTAATTGGGATAGTAATAATAGAATAAGAATAATAATAACAGTCATAGCGATAATAATAATAATATGAAGGATAATAATAATAGTAAAAAGGGTAATAATAACAGTAATAAGGATAATAATAATAGTTATAGCGATAATAACAATAGTAATAGGGATAATAATAACAATTATAACGATAATACTAATAGTATTAACGATCATAATAATAGATATAAGGACTGAAACAAGAGTAATAGGGATAATAATAATAGAATAAGGATTATAATAACAGTGATAGCGATAATAATAATAGTAATAAAGGTAATAATAATAGTTATAGTGCTACTAATAATAGAAATAAGGATAATAATAATAGTTATAAGGTTAGAGACAAGAGTAATAGGGATAGTAATAATAGTAATAATGATAATAATAATACTTATAAGGTTAAAGACAAGAGTAATAGGGATAGTAATAATAGACTAAGGATAATAATAACAGTCATAGCGATAATAATAATAGTAATAATGATAGTAATAATAGTTATAAGGATAAAGACAAGAGTAATAGGGATAATAATAATAGTAATAATGATAATAATAATACTTATAGGGACAAAGACAAGAGTAATAGGGATAGTAATAATAGAATAAGGAATATAATAACAGTGGTAGCGATAATAATAATAGTAATAAGGATAATAATAATAGTTATAATGCTAACAATAACAGTAATAAGGATTATAGTAATAGTTATAAGGATAAAGACAAGAGGAATAGGGATAGTAATAATAGTAATAAGGGTAATAATAATAGTTATAGTGCTACTAATAATAGAAATAAGGATAATAATAATAGTTATAAGGATAATCACAAGAGTAATAGGGATAGTAATAATAGACTAAGGATAATAATAACAGTCATAGCGATAATAATAATAGTAATAATGATAGTAATAATAGTTATAAGGATAAAGACAAGAGTAATAGGGATAATAATAATAGTAATAATGATAATAATAATACTTATAGGGACAAAGACAAGAGTAATAGGGATAGTAATAATAGAATAAGGAATATAATAACAGTGATAGCGATAATAATAATAGTAATAAGGATAATAATAATAGTTATAATGCTAACAATAATAGTAATAAGGATTATAGTAATAGTTATAAGGATAAAGACAAGAGGAATAGGGATAGTAATAATAGTAATAAGGGTAATAATAATAGTTATAGTGCTACTAATAATAGAAATAAGGATAATAATAATAGTTATAAGGATAATCACAAGAGTAATAGGGATATTAATAATAGAATGAGGATAATAATAACAGTCATAGCGATAATAATAATAGTAATAAGGATAATAATAACAGTTATAGTGCTAACAATAATAGTAATAAGGATTATAGTAATAGTTATAAGGATAAAGACAAGAGTAATCGGGATGGTAATAATAGAATAAGTATAATAATAACAGTCATAGCGATAATAATAATAGTAGTAATGATAGTAATAATAGTTATAAGGATAAAGACAAGAGTAATTGGGATAGAAATAATAGAATAAGAATAATAATAACAGTCATAGCGATAATAATAATAATATGAAGGATAATAATAATAGTAAAAAGGGTAATAATAACAGTAATAAGGATAATAATAATAGTTATAGCGATAATAACAATAGTAATAGGGATAATAATAACAATTATAACGATAATACTAATAGTATTAACGATCATAATAATAGATATAAGGACTGAAACAAGAGTAATAGGGATAATAATAATAGAATAAGGATTATAATAACAGTGATAGCGATAATAATAATAGTAATAAAGGTAATAATAATAGTTATAGTGCTACTAATAATAGAAATAAGGATAATAATAATAGTTATAAGGATAGAGACAAGAGTATTACGGATAGTAACAATAGAATAAGGATAATAATAACAGTTATAGCGATAATAATAATAATAAGGACAATAATAAAAGTTATTATGATAAAGACAAGAGGAATAGGGATAATAATAATAGTAATAAGAATAATAATAACAGTCATAGCGATAATAATAATAGTAATAAGGATAATAATAATAGATATAGTGCTACTAATAATTGTAGTAAGGATAATAATAATAGTTATGAGGATAAAGACAAGAGTAACGGGAACAGTAATAATAGAATAAGGATAATAATAACAGTCATAGCGATAATAATAGTAGTAATAAGGATAATAATTACAGTTATAGTGCTAATAATAATAGAATAAGGATAATAATAATAGTTATAGCGATATCAATAATAGTAATAAGGATAATAATAATAGTTGTAGCGATATTAATAATAGTAATAAGGATAATAATAATAGTAAAAAGGGTAATAATAATAGTAATAAGGATAATAATAATAGATATAGCGATAATAACAATAGTAATAGGGATAATAATAATAGATATAAGGACTAAACCAAGAGTAATAGGGATAATAATAATAGTTATAGTGCCAACAATAGTAGTCATAAGGATTATGGTAATAGTTATAACGATAAAGACAAGAGTAATAGGGATAGTAATAATATAATAAGGATAATAATAACAGTAATAGCGATAATAATAATAGTAATAAGGGAAATAATAATAGTCGTATGGATAAAGACAAGAGTAATAGGGATAATAATAATAGTAATAATGATAATAATAATACTTATAAGGTTAAAGACAAGAGTAATAGGGATAGTAACAATAGAATAAGAATAATAATAACAGTCATAGCGATAATAATAATAGTAGTAATGATAGTAATAATAGTTATAAGGATAAAGACAAGAGTAATAGGGATAGTAGTAATAGAAGAAGTATAATACTAACAGTCATAGCGATAATAATAATAGTAATAATGATAATAATAATAGTTATAGTGCTAACAATAATAGTAATAAGGATTATAGTAATAGTTACAAGGATAAAGACAAGAGTAATAGGGATGGTAATAATAGAATAAGTATAATAATAACAGTCATAGCGATAATAATAATAGTAATACGGATAATAATAATAGTTATAGTACTAATAATAATAGTAATAAGGATAATAATAATAGTTATAAGGATAAAGACAAGAGTAACAGGGATAATAATAATAGTAATAATGATAATAATAATACTTATAAGGTTAAAGACAAGAGTAATAGGGATAGTAATAATAGACTAAGGATAATAATAACAGTCATAGCGATAATAATAATAGTAGTAATGATAGTAATAATAGTTATAAGGATAAAGACAAGAGTAATAGGGATAATAATAATAGTAATAATGATAATAATAATACTTATAAGGACAAAGACAAGAGTAATAGGGATAGTAATAATAGAATAAGGATTATAATAACAGTGATAGCGATAATAATAATAGTAATAAGGATAATAATAATAGTTATAATGCTAACAATAATAGTAATAAGGATTATAGTTATAGTTATAAGGTTAAAGACAAGATCAATAGGGATAGTAATAATAGTAATAAGGGTAATAATAATAGTTATAGCGATAATAATAATAGTAATATGGATAATAATAATAGTAAAAAGGGTAATAATAACAGTAATAAGGATAATAATAATAGTTATAGCGATTATAACAATAGTAATAGGGATAATAATAACAATTATAACGATAATACTAATAGTATTAACCGATCATAATAATAGACATAAGTACTAAAACAAGAGTAATAGGGATAATAATAATAGTTATAGTGCCAACAATAATAGTAATAAGGATTATGGTAATAGTTATAAGGATACAGACAAGAGTAATAGGGATAGTAATAATAGAATAAGGATAATAATAACAGTCATAGCGATAATAGTAATAGTAATAATGATAGTAATAATAGTTATAAGGATAAAGACAAGAGTAATTGGGATAGTAATAATAGAATAAGAATAATAATAACAGTCATAGCGATAATAATAATAATATGAAGGATAATAATAATAGTAAAAAGGGTAATAATAACAGTAATAAGGATAATAATAATAGTTATAGCGATAATAACAATAGTAATAGGGATAATAATAACAATTATAACGATAATACTAATAGTATTAACGATCATAATAATAGATATAAGGACTGAAACAAGAGTAATAGGGATAATAATAATAGAATAAGGATTATAATAACAGTGATAGCGATAATAATAATAGTAATAAAGGTAATAATAATAGTTATAGTGCTACTAATAATAGAAATAAGGATAATAATAATAGTTATAAGGTTAGAGACAAGAGTAATAGGGATAGTAATAATAGTAATAATGATAATAATAATACTTATAAGGTTAAAGACAAGAGTAATAGGGATAGTAATAATAGACTAAGGATAATAATAACAGTCATAGCGATAATAATAATAGTAATAATGATAGTAATAATAGTTATAAGGATAAAGACAAGAGTAACAGGGATAATAATAATAGTAATAATGATAATAATAATACTTATAGGGACAAAGACAAGAGTAATAGGGATAGTAATAATAGAATAAGGAATATAATAACAGTGATAGCGATAATAATAATAGTAATAAGGATAATAATAATAGTTATAATGCTAACAATAATAGTAATAAGGATTATAGTAATAGTTATAAGGATAAAGACAAGAGGAATAGGGATAGTAATAATAGTAATAAGGGTAATAATAATAGTTATAGTGCTACTAATAATAGAAATAAGGATAATAATAATAGTTATAAGGATAATCACAAGAGTAATAGGGATAGTAATAATAGACTAAGGATAATAATAACAGTCATAGCGATAATAATAATAGTAATAATGATAGTAATAATAGTTATAAGGATAAAGACAAGAGTAATAGGGATAATAATAATAGTAATAATGATAATAATAATACTTATAGGGACAAAGACAAGAGTAATAGGGATAGTAATAATAGAATAAGGAATATAATAACAGTGATAGCGATAATAATAATAGTAATAAGGATAATAATAATAGTTATAATGCTAACAATAATAGTAATAAGGATTATAGTAATAGTTATAAGGATAAAGACAAGAGGAATAGGGATAGTAATAATAGTAATAAGGGTAATAATAATAGTTATAGTGCTACTAATAATAGAAATAAGGATAATAATAATAGTTATAAGGATAATCACAAGAGTAATAGGGATATTAATAATAGAATGAGGATAATAATAACAGTCATAGCGATAATAATAATAGTAATAAGGATAATAATAATAGTTATAGTGCTAACAATAATAGTAATAAGGATTATAGTAATAGTTATAAGGATAAAGACAAGAGTAATCGGGATGGTAATAATAGAATAAGTATAATAATAACAGTCATAGCGATAATAATAATAGTAGTAATGATAGTAATAATAGTTATAAGGATAAAGACAAGAGTAATTGGGATAGAAATAATAGAATAAGAATAATAATAACAGTCATAGCGATAATAATAATAATATGAAGGATAATAATAATAGTAAAAAGGGTAATAATAACAGTAATAAGGATAATAATAATAGTTATAGCGATAATAACAATAGTAATAGGGATAATAATAACAATTATAACGATAATACTAATAGTATTAACGATCATAATAATAGATATAAGGACTGAAACAAGAGTAATAGGGATAATAATAATAGAATAAGGATTATAATAACAGTGATAGCGATAATAATAATAGTAATAAAGGTAATAATAATAGTTATAGTGCTACTAATAATAGAAATAAGGATAATAATAATAGTTATAAGGATAGAGACAAGAGTAATAGGGATAGTAATAATAGAATAAGTATAATAATAACAGCCATAGCGATAATAATAAAAGTAATACGGATAATAATAATAGTTATAGTGCTAATAATAATAGAAATAAGGATAATAATAATAGTTATAAGGATAAAGACAAGAGTAATAGGGATAATAATAATAGTAATAATGATAATAATAATACTTATAAGGTTAAAGACAAGAGTAATAGGGATAGTAATAATAGACTAAGGATAATAATAACAGTCATAGCGATAATAATAATAGTAATAATGATAGTAATAATAGTTATAAGGATAAAGACAAGAGTAATAGGGATAATAATAATAGTAATAAGGATAATAATAATAGATATAGCGATAATAACAATAGTAATAGGGATAATAATAATAGATATAAGGACTAAACCAAGAGTAATAGGGATAATAATAATAGTTATAGTGCCAACAATAGTAGTCATAAGGATTATGGTAATAGTTATAACGATAAAGACAAGAGTAATAGGGATAGTAATAATATAATAAGTATAATAATAACAGTCATAGCGAGAATAATAATAGTAATACGGATAATAATAATAGTTATAGTACTAATAATAATAGTAATAAGGATAATAATAATAGTTATAAGGATAAAGACAAGAGTAACAGGGATAATAATAATAGTAATAATGATAATAATAATACTTATAAGGTTAAAGACAAGAGTAATAGGGATAGTAATAATAGACTAAGGATAATAATAACAGTCATAGCGATAATAATAATAGTAGTAATGATAGTAATAATAGTTATAAGGATAAAGACAAGAGTAATAGGGATAATAATAATAGTAATAATGATAATAATAATACTTATAAGGACAAAGACAAGAGTAATAGGGATAGTAATAATAGAATAAGGATTATAATAACAGTGATAGCGATAATAATAATAGTAATAAGGATAATAATAATAGTTATAATGCTAACAATAATAGTAATAAGGATTATAGTAATAGTTATAAGGTTAAAGACAAGATCAATAGGGATAGTAATAATAGTAATAAGGGTAATAATAATAGTTATAGCGATAATAATAATAGTAATAAGGATAATAATAATAGTAAAAAGGGTAATAATAACAGTAATAAGGATAATAATAATAGTTATAGCGATAATAACAATAGTAATAGGGATAATAATAACAATTATAACGATAATACTAATAGTATTAACGATCATAATAATAGACATAAGTACTAAAGCAAGAGTAATAGGGATAATAATAATAGTTATAGTGCCAACAATAATAGTAATAAGGATTATGGTAATAGTTATAAGGATACAGACAAGAGTAATAGGGATAGTAATAATAGAATAAGGATAATAATAACAGTCATAGCGATAATAGTAATAGTAATAATGATAGTAATAATAGTTATAAGGATAAAGACAAGAGTAATAGGGATAATAATAACAGTAATAATGATAATAATAATACTTATAGGGACAAAGAGAAGAGTAATAGGGATAGTAATAATAGAATAAGGATTATAATAACAGTGATAGCGATAATAATAATAGTAATAAGGATAATAATAATAGTTATAATGCTAACAATAATAGTAATAAGGATTATAGTAATAGTTATAAGGGTAAAGACAAGAGTAATAGGGATAGTAATAATAGTAATAAGGGTAATAATAATAGTTATAGTGCTACTAATAATAGAAATAAGGATAATAATAATAGTTATAAGGATAATCACAAGAGTAATAGGGATATTAATAATAGAATGAGGATAATAATAACAGTCATAGCGATAATAATAATAGTAATAAGGGAAATAATAATAGTTATAAGGATAAAGACAAGAGTAAAAGGGATAGTAATAATAGAATAAGGATAATACTAACCGTCATAGCGATAATAATAATAGTAATAAGGATAATGATAATAGTAAAAAGGGTAATAATAACAGTAATAAGGATAATAATAATAGTTATAGCGATAATAACAATAGTAATAGGGATAATAATAACAATCATAACGATAATACTAATAGTATTAACGATCATAATAATAGATATAAGGACTAAAACAAGAGTAATAGGTATAATAATAATAGTTATAGTGCCAACAATAATAGTAATAAGGATTATGGTAATAGTTATAAGGATAAAGACAAGAGTAATAGGGATAGTAATAATAGAAGAAGAATAATAATAACAGTGATAGCGATAATAATAATAGTAATAAGGATAATAATAATAGTTATAAAGATAGAGACAAGTGTAATAGGGATAGTAATGATAGAAGAAGTATAATAATAACAGTCATAGCGATAATAATAATAGCAATAAGGATAATAATAATAGTTATAGTGCTAACAATAATAGTAATAAGGATTATAGTAATAGTTATAAGGATAAAGACAAGAGTAATAGGGATAGTAATAATAGTAATAAGGATAATAATAATAGATATAGCGATAATAATAATAGTAATGAAGGTAATAATAATAGTTATAAGGATAAAGACAAGAATAAAAGGAATAGTAATAATAGAATAAGAATAATAATAACAGTCATAGCGATAATAATAGTAGTAATAAGGATAATGGTAACAGTTATAGCGATAACAATATTAGTAATAACGATAACAATAGCAGTTATGGCGATAATAATAACAGTAATGAGGATAATAATAATAGTTATATCGATAATAATAATAGTAATAAGGATAGTAATAATAGTTATAAGGATAGAGACAAGTGTAATAGGGATAGTAATAATAGAAGAAGTATAATAATAACAGTCATAGCGATAATAATAATAGTAATAAGGGAAATAATAATAGTTGTAAGGATAAAGACAAGAGTAATTGGGATAGTAATAATAGAATAAGTATTATAATAACAGTGATAGCGATAATAATAAGAGTAATATGGATAATAATAATAGTTATAATGCTAACAATAATAGTAATAAGGATTATAGTAATAGTTATAAGGATAAAGACAAGAGTAATAGGGATAGTAATAATAGTGATAAGGATAATAATAATAGATATAGCGATAATAATAATAGTAATAAGGGTAATAATAATAGTTATAGTGCTACTAATAATAGAAATAAGGATAATAATAATAGTTATAAGGATAATCACAAGAGTAATAGGGATATTAATAATAGAATGAGGATAATAATAACAGTCATAGCGATAATAATAATAGTAATAAGGGAAATAATAATAGTTATAAGGATAAAGACAAGAGTAATAGGGATAGTAATAATAGAATAAGGATAATAATAACAGTCATAGCGATAATAATAATAGTAATAATGATAGTAATAATAGTTATAAGGATACAGACAAGAGCAATAGGGATAATAATAATAGTAATAATGATAATAATAATACTTATAAGGATAAAGACAAGACAAATAGGGATAGTAATAATAGAATAAGAATAATAATAACAGTCATAGCGATAATAATAATAGTAATAATGATAATAATAATAGTAAAAAGGGTAATAATAACAGTAATAAGGATAATAATAATAGTTATAGCGATAATAACAATAGTAATAGCGATAATAATAACAATTATAACGATAATACTAATAGTATTAACGATCATAATAATAGATATAAGGACTAAAACAAGACTAATAGGGATAATAATAATAGTTATAGTGCCAACAATAATAGCAATAAGGATAATAATAATAGTTATAAGGATAGAGACAAGTGTAATAGGGATAGTAATAATAGAAGAAGTATAATAATAACAGTGATAGCGATAATAATAATAGAAATAAGGATAATAATAATAGTTATAGTGCTAACAATAATAGTAATAAGTATTATAGTAATAGTTATAAGGTTAAAGACAAGATCAATAGGGATAGTAATAATAGTAATAAGGGTAATAATAATAGTTATAGCGATAATAATAATAGTAATAAGGATAATAATAATAGTAAAAAGGGTAATAATAACAGTAATAGGGATAATAATAATAGTTATAGCGATAATAACAATAGTAATAGGGATAATAATAACAATTATAACGATAATACTAATAGTATTAACGATCATAATAATAGACATAAGTACTAAAACAAGAGTAATAGGGATAATAATAATAGTTATAGTGCCAACAATAATAGTAATAAGGATTATGGTAATAGTTATAAGGATACAGACAAGAGTAATAGGGATAGTAATAATAGAATAAGGATAATAATAACAGTCATAGCGATAATAGTAATAGTAATAATGATAGTAATAATAGTTATAAGGATAAAGACATGAGTAATTGGGATAGTAATAATAGAATAAGAATAATAATAACAGTCATAGCGATAATAATAATAATATGAAGGATAATAATAATAGTAAAAAGGGTAATAATAACAGTAATAAGGATAATAATAATAGTTATAGCGATAATAACAATAGTAATAGGGATAATAATAACAATTATAACGATAATACTAATAGTATTAACGATCATAATAATAGATATAAGGACTAAAACAAGAGTAATAGGTATAATAATAATAGTTATAGTGCCAACAATAATAGTAATAAGGATTATGGTAATAGTTATAAGGATAAAGACAAGAGTAATAGGGATAGTAATAATAGAAGAAGAATAATAATAACAGTGATAGCGATAATAATAATAGTAATAAGGATAATAATAATAGTTATAAAGATAGAGACAAGTGTAATAGGGATAGTAATAATAACAGTCATAGCGATAATAATAATAGTAATAAGGGAAATAATAATAGTAGTAAGGATAAAGACAAGAGTAATAGGGATAGTAATAATAGAATAAGTATTATAATAACAGTGATAGCGATAATAATAAGAGTAATATGGATAATAATAATAGTTATAATGCTAACAATAATAGTAATAAGGATTATAGTAATAGTTATAAGGATAAAGACAAGAGTAATAGGGATAGTAATAATAGTAATAAGGATAATAATAATAGATATAGCGATAATAATAATAGTAATAAGGGTAATAATAATAGTTATAGTGCTACTAATAATAGAAATAAGGATAATAATAATAGTTATAAGGATAATCACAAGAGTAATAGGGATATTAATAATAGAATGAGGATAATAATAACAGTCATAGCGATAATAATAATAGTAATAAGGGAAATAATAATAGTTATAAGGATAAAGACAAGAGTAATAGGGATAGTAATAATAGAATAAGGATAATAATAACAGTCATAGCGATAATAATAATAGTAATAATGATATTAATAATAGTTATAAGGATACAGACAAGAGCAATAGGGATAATAATAATAGTAATAATGATAATAATAATACTTATAAGGATAAAGACAAGAGTAATAGGGATAGTAATAATAGAATAAGGATAATAATAACAGTCATAGCGATAATAATAATAGTTATAAGGATAGAGACAAGTGTAAAAGGGATAGTAATAATAGAAGAAGTATAATAATAACAGTGATAGCGATAATAATAATAGTAATAAGGATAATAATAACAGTTATAGTGCTAATAATAATAGTAATAACGATAACAATAGCAGTTATGGCGATAATAATAACAGTAATGAGGATAATAATAATAGTTATAGCGATAATAATAATAGTAATAAGGATAATAATAATAGTTAAAGGATAGAGACAAGTGTAATAGGGATAGTAATAATAGAAGAAGTATAATAATAACAGTCATAGCGATAATAATAATAGCAATAAGGATAATAATAATAGTTATAGTGCTAACAATAATAGTAATAAGGATTATAGTAATAGTTATAAGGATAAAGACAAGAGTAATAGGGATAGTAATAATAGTAATAAGGATAATAATAATAGATATAGCGATAATAATAATAGTAATGAAGGTAATAATAATAGTTATAAGGATAAAGACAAGAATAAAAGGAATAGTAATAAGAGAATAAGAATAATAATAACAGTCATAGCGATAATAATAGTAGTAATAAGGATAATGGTAACAGTTATAGCGATAACAATATTAGTAATAACGATAACAATAGCAGTTATGGCGATAATAATAACAGTAATGAGGATAATAATAATAGTTATATCGATAATAATAATAGTAATAAGGATAGTAATAATAGTTATAAGGATAGAGACAAGTGTAATAGGGATAGTAATAATAACAGTCATAGCGATAATAATAATAGTAATAAGGGAAATAATAATAGTAGTAAGGATAAAGACAAGAGTAATAGGGATAGTAATAATAGAATAAGTATTATAATAACAGTGATAGCGATAATAATAAGAGTAATATGGATAATAATAATAGTTATAATGCTAACAATAATAGTAATAAGGATTATAGTAATAGTTATAAGGATAAAGACAAGAGTAATAGGGATAGTAATAATAGTAATAAGGATAATAATAATAGATATAGCGATAATAATAATAGTAATAAGGGTAATAATAATAGTTATAGTGCTACTAATAATAGAAATAAGGATAATAATAATAGTTATAAGGATAATCACAAGAGTAATAGGGATATTAATAATAGAATGAGGATAATAATAACAGTCATAGCGATAATAATAATAGTAATAAGGGAAATAATAATAGTTATAAGGATAAAGACAAGAGTAATAGGGATAGTAATAATAGAAGAAGTATAATAATAACAGTCATAGCGATAATAATAGTAGTAATAAGGATAATGGTAACAGTTATAGCGATAACAATATTAGTAATAACGATAACAATAGCAGTTATGGCGATAATAATAACAGTAATGAGGATAATAATAATAGTTATATCGATAATAATAATAGTAATAAGGATAGTAATAATAGTTATAAGGATAGAGACAAGTGTAATAGGGATAGTAATAATAACAGTCATAGCGATAATAATAATAGTAATAAGGGAAATAATAATAGTAGTAAGGATAAAGACAAGAGTAATAGGGATAGTAATAATAGAATAAGTATTATAATAACAGTGATAGCGATAATAATAAGAGTAATATGGATAATAATAATAGTTATAATGCTAACAATAATAGTAATAAGGATTATAGTAATAGTTATAAGGATAAAGACAAGAGTAATAGGGATAGTAATAATAGTAATAAGGATAATAATAATAGATATAGCGATAATAATAATAGTAATAAGGGTAATAATAATAGTTATAGTGCTACTAATAATAGAAATAAGGATAATAATAATAGTTATAAGGATAATCACAAGAGTAATAGGGATATTAATAATAGAATGAGGATAATAATAACAGTCATAGCGATAATAATAATAGTAATAAGGATAATAATAATAGATATAGCGATAATAATAATAGTAATGAAGGTAATAATAATAGTTATAAGGATAAAGACAAGAATAAAAGGAATAGTAATAATAGAATAAGAATAATAATAACAGTCATAGCGATAATAATAGTAGTAATAAGGATAATGGTAACAGTTATAGCGATAACAATATTAGTAATAACGATAACAATAGCAGTTATGGCGATAATAATAACAGTAATGAGGATAATAATAATAGTTATATCGATAATAATAATAGTAATAAGGATAGTAATAATATTATAGTTATAAGGATAAAGGCAAGAGTAATACGGATACTAACAATAGAATAAGGATAATAATAACAGTTATATCGATAATAATAGTAATAATAAGGATAATAGTAATAGTTATAAGGATAAAGACAAGGGGAATAGGGATAATAATAATAGTAATAAGAATAATAATAACAGATATAGCGATAATAATAAGAGTAATAAGGATAATAATAACAGTTATAAGGATAAAGACAAGCGTAATACGGATAGTAGCAATAGAATAAGGATAATAATAACAGTTATATCGATAATAATAGTAATAATAAGGATAATGGTAATAGTTATAAGGATAAAGACAAGTGGAATAGGGATAATAATAACAGATATAGCGATAATAATAAGAGTAATAAGGATAATAATAACAGATATAAGGATAAAGACAAGAGTAATACGGATAGTAACAATAGAATAAGGATAATAATAACAGTTATAGCGATAATAATAATAATAAGGACAATAATAAAAGTTATTATGATAAAGACAAGAGGAATAGGGATAATAATAATAGTAGTAAGAATAATAATAACAGATATAGCGATAATAATAAGAGTAATAAGGATAATAATAACAGATATAAGGATAAAGACAAGAGTAATACGGATAGTAGCAATAGAATAAGGATAATAATAACAGTTATAGCGATAATAATAATAGTAATAAGGATAATAATAATAGTTATAAGGATAATAATAATATTTGTAAAGATAAAGACAAGAGTAATAGGGATAGTAATAATAGAACAAGGATAATAATAACAGTCATAGCGATAATAATAATAGTAATAAGGATAATAATAATAGATATAGTGCTACTAATAATTGTAGTAACGATAATAATAATAGTTATGAGGATAAAGACAAGAGTAACGGGAATAGTAATAATAGAATAAGGATAATAATAACAGTCATAGCGATAATAATAGTAGTAATAAGGATAATAATAACAGTTATAGTGCTAATAATAATAGAATAAGGATAATAATAATAGTTATAGCGATATCAATAATAGTAATAAGGATAATAATAATAGTTGTAGCGATATTAATAATAGTAATAAGGATAATAATAATAGTAAAAAGGGTAATAATAATAGTAATAAGGATAATAATAATAGATATAGCGATAATAACAATAGTAATAGGGATAATAATAATAGATATAAGGACTAAACCAAGAGTAATAGGGATAATAATAATAGTTATAGTGCCAACAATAGTAGTCATAAGGATTATGGTAATAGTTATAACGATAAAGACAAGAGTAATAGGGATAGTAATAATATAATAAGGATAATAATAACAGTAATAGCGATAATAATAATAGTAATAAGGGAAATAATAATAGTTATAAGGATAAAGACAAGAGCAATAGGGATAATAATAATAGTAATAATGATAATAATAATACTTATAAGGATAAAGACAAGACAAATAGGGATAGTAATAATAGAATAAGAATAATAATAACAGTCATAGCGATAATAATAATAGTAATAATGATAATAATAATAGTAAAAAGGGTAATAATAACAGTAATAAGGATAATAATAATAGTTATACCGATAATAACAATAGTAATAGCGATAATAATAACAATTATAACGATAATACTAATAGTATTAACGATCATAATAATAGATATAAGGACTAAAACAAGACTAATAGGGATAATAATAATAGTTATAGTGCCAACAATAATAGCAATAAGGATAATAATAATAGTTATAAGGATAGAGACAAGTGTAATAGGGATAGTAATAATAGAAGAAGTATAATAATAACAGTGATAGCGATAATAATAATAGAAATAAGGATAATAATAATAGTTATAGTGCTAACAATAATAGTAATAAGGATTATAGTAATAGTTATAAGGTTAAAGACAAGATCAATAGGGATAGTAATAATAGTAATAAGGGTAATAATAATAGTTATAGCGATAATAATAATAGTAATAAGGATAATAATAATAGTAAAAAGGGTAATAATAACAGTAATAAGGATAATAATAATAGTTATAGCGATAATAACAATAGTAATAGGGATAATAATAACAATTATAACAATAATACTAATAGTATTAACGATCATAATAATAGACATAAGTACTAAAACAAGAGTAATAGGGATAATAATAATAGTTATAGTGCCAACAATAATAGTAATAAGGATTATGGTAATAGTTATAAGGATACAGACAAGAGTAATAAGGATAGTAATAATAGAATAAGGATAATAATAACAGTCATAGCGATAATAGTAATAGTAATAATGATGGTAATAATAGTTATAAGGATAAAGACAAGAGTAATTGGGATAGTAATAATAGAATAAGAATAATAATAACAGTCATAGCGATAATAATAATAATATGAAGGATAATAATAATAGTAAAAAGGGTAATAATAACAGTAATAAGGATAATAATAATAGTTATAGCGATAATAACAATAGTAATAGGGATAATAATAACAATTATAACGATAATACTAATAGTATTAACGATCATAATAATAGATATAAGGACTGAAACAAGAGTAATAGGGATAATAATAATAGAATAAGGATTATAATAACAGTGATAGCGATAATAATAATAGTAATAAAGGTAATAATAATAGTTATAGTGCTACTAATAATAGTTATAAGGATAGAGACAAGAGTAATAGGGATAGTAATAATAGAATAAGTATAATAATAACAGTCATAGCGATAATAATAAAAGTAATACGGATAATAATAATAGTTACAGTGCTAATAATAATAGTAATAAGGATAATAATAATAGTTATAAGGATAAAGACAAGAGTAATAGGGATAATAATAATAGTAATAATGATAATAATAATACTTATAAGGTTAAAGACAAGAGTAATAGGGATAGTAATAATAGGATAAGGATTATAATAACAGTGATAGCGATAATAATAAAAGTAATAAGGATAATAATAATAGTTATAAGGATACAGACAAGAGTAATAGGGATAATAATAATAGTAATAATGATAGTAATAATACTTATAAGGATAAAGACAAGAGTAATAGGGATAGTAATAATAGAATAAGAATAATAATAACAGTCATAGCGATAATAATAATAGTGATAAGGATAATGATAATAGTAAAAAGGGTAATAATAACAGTAATAAGGATAATAATAATAGTTATAGCGATAATAACAATAGTAATAGGGATAATAATAACAATTATAACGATAATACTAATAGTATTAACGATCATAATAATAGATATAAGGACTAAAACAAGAGTAATAGGTATAATAATAATAGTTATAGTGCCAACAATAATAGTAATAAGGATTATGGTAATAGTTATAAGGATAAAGACAAGAGTAATAGGGATAGTAATAATAGAAGAAGAATAATAATAACAGTGATAGCGATAATAATAATAGTAATAAGGATAATAATAATAGTTATAAGGATAGAGACAAGTGTAAAAGGGATAGTAATAATAGAAGAAGTATAATAATAACAGTGATAGCGATAATAATAATAGTAATAAGGATAATAATAACAGTTATAGTGCTAATAATAATAGTAATAACGATAACAATAGCAGTTATGGCGATAATAATAACAGTAATGAGGATAATAATAATAGTTATAGCGATAATAATAATAGTAATAAGGATAATAATAATAGTTAAAGGATAGAGACAAGTGTAATAGGGATAGTAATAATAGAAGAAGTATAATAATAACAGTCATAGCGATAATAATAATAGTAATAAGGATAATAATAATAATTATAAGGATAAAGACAAGAGTAATAGGGATAATAATAATAGTAATAATAATAATAATAATACTTATAAGGATAAAGACAAGAGTAATAGGGATAGTAATAACAGAATAAGGATAATAATAACAGTCATAGCGATAATAATAATAGTAATAAGGATAATAATAATAGTTATAGCGATAATAATAATAGTAATAAGGGTAATAATAATAGTTATAGTGCTACTAATAATAGAAATAAGGATAATAATAATAGTTATAAGGATAATAATAATAGTTATAGCGATAATAACAATAGTAATAGGGATAATAATAACAATTATAACGATAATACTAATAGTATTAACGATCATAATAGTAGATATAAGGACTAAAACAAGAGTAATAGGGATAATAATAATAGTTATAGTGCCAACAATAATAGTAATAAGGATTATGGTAATAGTTATAAGGATACAGACAAGAGTAATAGGGATAGTAATAATAGAATAAGCATAATAACAACAGTGATAGCGATAATAATAATAGTAATAAGGATAATAATAACAGTTATAGTGCTAATAATAATAGTAATAACGATAACAATAGCAGTTATGGCGATAATAACAGTAATGAGGATAATAATAATAGTTATAGCGATAATAATAATAGTAATAAGGATAGTAATAATAGTTATAAGGATAGAGACAAGTGTAATAGGGATAGTAATAATAGAAGAAGTATAATAATAACAGTCATAGCGATAATAATAATGGTAATAAGGATAATAATAATAGTTATAGTGCTAACAATAATAGTAATAAGGATTATAGTAATAGTTATAAGGATAAATACAAGAGTAATAGGGATAGTAATAATAGTAATAAGGATAATAATAATAGATATAGCGATAATAATAATAGTAATAAAGGTAATAATAATAGTTATAGTGCTACTAATAAAAGAAATAAGGATAATAATAATAGTTATAAGGATAGAGACAAGAGTAATAGGGATAGTAATAATAGAATAAGGATAATAATAACAGTGATAGCGATAATAATAATAGTAATAAGGATAATAATAACAGTTATAGTGCTAATAATAATAGTAATAACGATACCAATAGCAGTTATGGCGATAATAATAACAGTAATGAGGATAATAATAACAATCATAGCGATAATAATAATAGTAATAATGATAGTAATAATAGTTATAAGGATACAGACAAGAGCAATAGGGATAATAATAATAGTAATAATGATAATAATAATACTTATAAGGATAAAGACAAGAGAAATAGGGATAGTAATAATGGAATAAGAATAATAATAACAGTCATAGCGATAATAATAATAGTAATAATGATAGTAATAATAGTAAAAAGGGTAATAATAACAGTAATAAGGATAATAATAATAGTTATAGCGATAATAACAATAGTAATAGCGATAATAATAACAATTATAACGATAATACTAATAGTATTAACGATCATAATAATAGATATAAGGACTAAAACAAGACTAATAGGGATAATAATAATAGTTATAGTGCCAACAATAGTAGTAATAAGGATAATAATAATAGTTATAAGGATAGAGACAAGTGTAATAGGGATAGTAATAATAGAAGAAGTATAATAATAACAGTGATAGCGATAATAATAATAGTAATAAGGATAATAATAACAGTTATAGTGCTAATAATAATAGTAATAACGATAACAATAGCAGTTATGGCGATAATAATAACAGTAATGAGGATAATAATAACAATCATAGCGATAATAATAATAGTAATAAGGATAATAATAATAGTTATAAGGATAGAGACAAGTGTAATAGGGATAGTAATAATAGATGAAGTATAATAATAACAGTGATAGCGATAATAATAATAGTAATAAGGATAATAATAATAGTTATAAAGATAGAGACAAGTGTAATAGGGATAGTAATAATAGAAGAAGTATAATAATAACAATCATAGCGATAATAATAATAGCAATAAGGATAATAATAATAGTTATAGTGCTAACAATAATAGTAATAAGGATTATAGTAATAGTTATAAGGATAAAGACAAGAGTAATAGGGATAGTAATAATAGTAATAAGGATAATAATAATAGATATAGCGATAATAATAATAGTAATAAGGGTAATAATAATAGTTATAGTGCTACTAATAATAGAAATAAGGATAATAATAATAGTTATAAGGATAATCACAAGAGTAATAGGGATATTAATAATAGAATGAGGATAATAATAACAGTCATAGCGATAATAATAATAGTAATAAGGGAAATAATAATAGTTGTAAGGATAAAGACAAGAGTAATAGGGATAGTAATAATAGAATAAGTATTATAATAACAGTGATAGCGATAATAATAAGAGTAATATGGATAATAATAATAGTTATAATGCTAACAATAATAGTAATAAGGATTATAGTAATAGTTATAAGGATAAAGACAAGAGTAATAGGGATAGTAATAATAGAATAAGGATAATAATAACAGTCATAGCGATAATAATAATAGTAATAATGATAATAATAATACTTATAAGGATAAAGACAAGAGAAATAGGGATAGTAATAATGGAATAAGAATAATAATAACAGTCATAGCGATAATAATAATAGTAATAATGATAGTAATAATAGTAAAAAGGGTAATAATAACAGTAATAAGGATAATAATAATAGTTATAGCGATAATAACAATAGTAATAGCGATAATAATAACAATTATAACGATAATACTAATAGTATTAACGATCATAATAATAGATATGAGGACTAAAACAAGACTAATAGGGATAATAATAATAGTTATAGTGCCAACAATAATAGTAATAAGGATAATAATAATAGTTATAAGGATAGAGACAAGTGTAATAGGGATAGTAATAATAGAAGAAGTATAATAATAACAGTGATAGCGATAATAATAATAGTAATAAGGATAATAATAACAGTTATAGTGCTAATAATAATAGTAATAACGATAACAATAGCAGTTATGGCGATAATAATAACAGTAATGAGGATAATAATAATAGTTATAGCGATAATAATAATAGTAATAAGGATAATAATAATAGTTATAAGGATACAGACAAGAGTAATAGGGATAGTAATAATAGAATAAGTATAATAATAACAGTCATAGCGATAATAATAAAAGTAATACGGATAATAATAATAGTTATAGTGCTAATAATAATAGTAATAAGGATAATAATAATAGTTATAAGGATAAAGACAAGAGTAATAGGGATAAAGACAAGAGTAATAGGGATAATAATAATAGTAATAATGATAATAATAATACTTATAAGGTTAAAGACAAGAGTAATAGGGATAGTAATAATAGACTAAGGATAATAATAACAGTCATAGCGATATTAATAATAGTAATAATGATAGTAATAATAGTTATAAGGATAAAGACAAGAGTAATAGGGATAATAATAATAGTAATAATGATAATAATAATACTTATAGGGACAAAGACAAGAGTAATAAGGATAATAATTATAGATATAGTGCTACTAATAATTGTAGTAAGGATAATAATAATAGTTATGAGGATAAAGACAAGAGTAACGGGAATAGTAATAATAGAATAAGGATAATAATAACAGTCATAGCGATAATAATAGTAGTAATAAGGATAATAATAACAGTTATAGTGCTAATAATAATAGAATAAGGATAATAATAATAGTTATAGCGATATCAATAATAGTAATAAGGATAATAATAATAGTTGTAGCGATATTAATAATAGTAATAAGGATAATAATAATAGTAAAAAGGGTAATAATAATAGTAATAAGGATAATAATAATAGATATAGCGATAATAACAATAGTAATAGGGATAATAATAATAGTTACAGTGCCAACAATAGTAGTCATAAGGATTATGGTAATAGTTATAACGATAAAGACAAGAGTAATAGGGATAGTAATAATATAATAAGGATAATAATAACAGTAATAGCGATAATAATAATAGTAATAAGGGAAATAATAATAGTCGTATGGATAAAGACAAGAGTAATAGGGATAATAATAATAGTAATAATGATAATAATAATACTTATAAGGTTAAAGACAAGAGTAATAGGGATAGTAACAATAGAATAAGAATAATAATAACAGTCATAGCGATAATAATAATAGTAGTAATGATAGTAATAATAGTTATAAGGATAAAGACAAGAGTAATAGGGATAGTAGTAATAGAAGAAGTATAATACTAACAGTCATAGCGATAATAATAATAGTAATAATGATAATAATAATAGTTATAGTACTAATAATAATAGTAATAAGGATAATAATAATAGTTATAAGGATAAAGACAAGAGTAACAGGGATAATAATAATAGTAATAATGATAATAATAATACTTATAAGGTTAAAGACAAGAGTAATAGGGATAGTAATAATAGACTAAGGATAATAATAACAGTCATAGCGATAATAATAATAGTAGTAATGATAGTAATAATAGTTATAAGGATAAAGACAAGAGTAATAGGGATAGTAGTAATAGAAGAAGTATAATACTAACAGTCATAGCGATAATAATAATAGTAATAATGATAATAATAATAGTTATAGTACTAATAATAATAGTAATAAGGATAATAATAATAGTTATAAGGATAAAGACAAGAGTAACAGGGATAATAATAATAGTAATAATGATAATAATAATACTTATAAGGTTAAAGACAAGAGTAATAGGGATAGTAATAATAGACTAAGGATAATAATAACAGTCATAGCGATAATAATAATAGTAATAATGATAGTAATAATAGTTATAAGGATAAAGACAAGAGTAATAGGGATAATAATAATAGTAATAATGATAATAATAATACTTATAAGGACAAAGACAAGAGTAATAGGGATAGTAATAATAGAATAAGGATTATAATAACAGTGATAGCGATAATAATAATAGTAATAAGGATAATAATAATAGTTATAATGCTAACAATAATAGTAATAAGGATTATGGTAATAGTTATAAGGATACAGACAAGAGTAATAGGGATAGTAATAATAGAATAAGGATAATAATAACAGTCATAGCGATAATAGTAATAGTAATAATGATAGTAATAATAGTTATAAGGATAAAGACAAGAGTAATTGGGATAGTAATAATAGAATAAGAATAATAATAACAGTCATAGCGATAATAATAATAATATGAAGGATAATAATAATAGTAAAAAGGGTAATAATAACAGTAATAAGGATAATAATAATAGTTATAGCGATAATAACAATAGTAATAGGGATAATAATAACAATTATAACGATAATACTAATAGTATTAACGATCATAATAATAGATATAAGGACTAAAACAAGACTAATAGGGATAATAATAACAGTGATAGCGATAATAATAATACTAATAAGGATAATAATAATAGTTATAAGGATAGAGACAAGTGTAATAGGGATAGTAATAATAGATGAAGTATAATAATAACAGTGATAGCGATAATAATAATAGTAATAAGGATAATAATAATAGTTATAAAGATAGAGACAAGTGTAATAGGGATAGTAATAATAGAAGAAGTATAATAATAACAGTCATAGCGATAATAATAATAGCAATAAGGATAATAATAATAGTTATAGTGCTAACAATAATAGTAATAAGGATTATAGTAATAGTTATAAGGATAAAGACAAGAGTAATAGGGATAGTAATAATAGTAATAAGGATAATAATAATAGATATAGCGATAATAATAATAGTAATGAAGGCAATAATAATAGTTATAAGGATAAAGACAAGAATAAAAGGAATAGTAATAATAGAATAAGAATAATAATAACAGTCATAGCGATAATAATAGTAGTAATAAGGATAATGGTATCAGTTCTAGCGATAACAATATTAGTAATAACGATAACAATAGCAGTTATGGCGATAATAATAACAGTAATGAGGATAATAATAATAGTTATATCGATAATAATAATAGTAATAAGGATAGTACTAATAGTTATAAGGATAGAGACAAGTGTAATAGGGATAGTAATAATAGAACAAGTATAATAATAACAGTCATAGCGATAATAATAATAGTAATAAGGGAAATAATAATAGTTGTAAGGATAAAGACAAGAGTAATAGGGATAGTAATTATAGAATAAGTATTATAATAACAGTGATAGCGATAATAATAAGAGTAATATGGATAATAATAATAGTTATAATGCTAACAATAATAGCAATAAGGATTATAGTAATAGTTATAAGGATAAAGACAAGAGTAATAGGGATATTAATAATAGTAATAAGGATAATAATAATAGATATAGCGATAATAATAATAGTAATAAGGGTAATAATAATAGTTATAGTGCTACTAATAATAGAAATAAGGATAATAATAATAGTTATAAGGATAATCACAAGAGTAATAGGGATATTAATAATAGAATGAGGATAATAATAACAGTCATAGCGATAATAATAATAGTAATAAGGGAAATAATAATAGTTATAAGGATAAAGACAAGAGTAATAGGGATAGTAATAATAGAATAAGGATAATAATAACAGTCATAGCGATAATAATAATAGTAATAATGATATTAATAATAGTAAAAAGGGTAATAATAACAGTAATAAGGATAATAATAATAGTTATAGCGATAATAACAATAGTAATAGCGATAATAATAACAATTATAACGATAATACTAATAGTATTAACGAACATAATAATAGATATAAGGACTAAAACAAGACTAATAGGGATAATAATAATAGTTATAGTGCCAACAATAATAGTAATAAGGATAATAATAATAGTTATAAGGATAGAGACAAGTGTAATAGGGATATTAATAATAGAAGAAGTATAATAATAACAGTGATGGCGATAATAATAATAGTAATAAGGATAATAATAACAGTTATAGTGCTAACAATAATAGTAATAAGGATTATAGTAATAGTTATAAGGATAAAGACAAGAGTAATAGGGATAGTAGTAATAGTAATAAGGATAATAATAATAGTTATAGCGATAATAATAATAGTAATAAGGATAATAATAATAGTTATAAGGATAAAGACAAGAGTAATACGGATAGTAACAATAGAATAAGGATAATAATAACAGCTATATCGATAATAATAGTAATAATAAGGATAATAGTAATAGTTATAAGGATAAAGACAAGAGTAATACGGATAGTAACAATAGAATAAGGATAATAATAACAGTTATATGGATAATAATAGTAATAATAAGGATAATACTAATAGTTATAAGGATAAAGACAAGAGAAATAGGGATAGTAATAATGGTAATAAGGATAATAATAGAAGTTATAAGGATAAAGGCAAGAGTTATACGGATAGTAACAGTAGAATAAGGATAATAGTAACAGTTATAGCGATAATAATAATAATAATAAGGATAATAATAAAAGTTATTTGGATAATGAGAAGAGTAATACGAATATTAATAGTGGAATAAGGATAATAATAACAGTTATAGCGATATTAATAATGGTAACAAAAATAATAATAACAGTTATTGCGATAATAATAATAATAAAGATAATAATAAGAGTTATTAGGATAAAGACAAGAGGAATAGCGATCATAATAATGGTAATAAGGATAATAATAGAAGTTTTAAGGATAAAGGCAAGAGTTATACGGATAGTAACAGTAGAATAAGGATAATAGTAACAGTTATGGCGATAATAATAGTAATAATAAGGATAATAATAACAGTTATAAGAATAAAGACAAGAGGAATACGGATAGTAACAATAGAATAAGGATAATAATAACAGTTATAGCGATAATAATAATAATAGTTATAAGGATAAAGACAAGAGGAATAGGGATAATAATAACAGTTATAAGGATAAAGACAAGAGTAATACGGATAGTAACAATAGAATAAGGATAATAATAACAGTTATAGCGATAATAATAATAATAAGGATAATAATAAAAGTTATTAGGATAAAGACAAGAGGAATAGCGATAATAATAATGGTAATAAGGATAATAATAGAAGTTATAAGGATAAAGGCAAGAGTTATACGGATAGTAACAATAGAATAAGGATAATAATAACAGTTATGGCAATAATAATAATAATAAGGATAAAAGTAATAGTTATACCGATAATAATAATAATAATAAGGATAATAATAATAGTTATAAGGATAAAAGCAAGAGTAATACGGATAGTAACAATAGAATAAGGATAAAAATAACAGTTATAGCGATAATAATAATAATAAGGATAATAATAAAAGTTATTAGGATAAAGACAAGAGGAATAGGGATAATAATAATAGTAATAACAATAATAATAACAGTAATAATGATAATAATAACATTTATAGCGATAATAATAATAGTAAGAAGTATACGAATAATAGTTATGAGGATAAAGAGAAGAGTAATACGAATATTAATAATCCAATAAGGATAATAATAACAGTTATAGCGATAATAATAATAGTAACAAAAATAATAATAACAGTTATAGCGATATAAATAATATTAATAAGGATAATAATAACAGTTATCGCGATAATAATAATAGTAATAAGGATAATAATAATAGTTATAAGGATAAAGACAAGAGGAATAGGGATAGTAATAATAGAATAAGGATAATAATAACATTTATATCGATAATAATAATAGTAATAAGGATAATACTAATAGTTATAAGGATAAAGAAAAGAGAAATAGGGATAGTAACAACAGAATATGGATAATAATAACAGTTATAGCGATAATAATAATAGTAATAAGAATAATAATAACAGTTACAGCGATAATAATAATAGTTATAAGAATCAAGACAAGTGTAATACGGATAGTAACAATGGAATAGGGATAATAATAATAGTTATAAGGATAAAGACAAGAGGAATACGGATAGTAACAATAGAATAAGGATAATAATAACAGTTATAGCGATAATAATAATAATAATAAGGATAATAATAATAGTTATTAGGATAAAGACCAGAGGAATAGGGATAATAATAATAGTAATAAGAATAATAATAACAGTAATAATGATAATAATAACATATATAGCGATAATAATAATAGTAATAAGGATACGAATAATAGTTATAAGGATAAAGAGAAGAGTAATACGAATATTAATAATCCAATAAGGATAATAATAACAGTTATAGCGATAATAATAATAGTAACAAAAATAATAATAACAGTTACAGCGATAATAATAATAGTTATAAGGTTAAAGACAAGAGGAATAGGGATAGTAACAATGGAATAAGGATAATAATAATAGTTATAAGGATAAAGACAAGAGGAATACGGATAGTAACAATACAAGAAGGATAATAATAACAGTTATATCGATAATATTAGTAATAATAAGGATAATAGTAATAGTTATAAGGATAAAGACAAGTGTAATAGGGATAATAATAATAGTAATAAGAATAATAATAACAGATATAGCGATAATAATAAGAGTAATAAGGGTAATAATAACAGATATAAGGATAAAGACAAGAGTAATACGGATAGTAACAATAGAATAAGGATAATAATAACAGTTATAGCGATAATAATAATAATAAGGATAATAATCAAAGTTATTAGGATAAAGACAAGAGGAATAGGGATAATAATAATAGTAATAAGAATAATAATAACAGATATAGCGATAATAATAAGAGTAATAAGGATAATAATAACAGATATAAGGATAAAGACAAGAGTAATACGGATAGTAACAATAGAATAAGGATAATAATAACAGTTGTATCGATAATAATAGTAATAATAAGGATAATAGTAATACTTATAAGGATAAAGACCAGAGGAATAGGGATAATAATAACAGAATAAAGATAATAATAACATTTATAGCGATAATAATAATAGTAATAAGGATAAAGGCAAGAGTTATACGGATAGTAACAGTAGAATAAGGATAATAGTAACAGCTATGGCGATAATAATAATGATAATAATAACATTTATAGCGATAATAATAATAGTAAGAAGTTTACGAATATAGTTATAAGGATAAAGAGAAGAGTAATACGAATATTAATAATCTAATAAGGATAATAATAACAGTTATAGCGATATAAATAATATAAATGAGGATAATAATAACGGTTATAGCGATAATAATAATGGTAATAAGGATAATCATAAAAGTTATAAGGATAAAGGCAAGAGTAATACGGATAGTAACAGTAGAATAAGGATAATAGTAACAGTTATATCGATCATAATAGTAATAATAAGGATAATAATAACAGTTATAAGGATAAAGACAAGAGTAATACGGATAGTAACAATAGAATAAGGATAATAATAACAGTTATGGCAATAATAGTAATAATAATAAGGAAAAAAATAATAGTTATACCGATAATAATAATAATAATAAAGATAATAATAACAGTTATAAGGATAAAGACAAGAGTAATACGGATAGTAACAATAGAATAAGGATAATAATAACAGTTATGGCAATAATAATAATAATAAGGATAAAAGTAATAGTTATACCGATAATAATAATAATAATAAGGATAATAATAATAGTTATAAGGATAAAAACAAGAGTAATACGGATAGTAACAATAGAATAAGGACAGTAATAATAGTTTGATGGATAAAGGCAAGAGTAATACGGATAGTAACAATAGAATAAGGATAAAAATAACAGTTATAGCGATAATAATAATAATAAGGATAATAATAAAAGTTATTAGGATAAAGACAAGAGGAATAGGGATAATAATAATAGTAATAAGAATAATAATAACAGTAATAATGATAATAATAACATTTATAGCGATAATAATAATAGTAAGAAGTATACGAATAATAGTTATAAGGATAAAGAGAAGAGTAATACGAATATTAATAATCCAATAAGGATAATAATAACAGTTATAGCGATAATAATAATAGTAACAAAAATAATAATAACAGTTATAGCGATATAAATAATATTAATAAGGATAATAATAACAGTTATCGCGATAATAATAATAGTAATAAGGATAATAATAATAGTTATAAGGATAAAGACAAGAGGAATAGGGATAGTAATAATAGAATAAGGATAATAATAACATTTATATCGATAATAATAATAGTAATAAGGATAATACTAATAGTTATAAGGATAAAGAAAAGAGAAATAGGGATAGTAACAACAGAATATGGATAATAATAACAGTTATAGCGATAATAATAATAGTAATAAGAATAATAATAACAGTTACAGCGATAATAATAATAGTTATAAGAATCAAGACAAGTGTAATACGGATAGTAACAATGGAATAGGGATAATAATAATAGTTATAAGGATAAAGACAAGAGGAATACGGATAGTAACAATAGAATAAGGATAATAATAACAGTTATAGCGATAATAATAATAATAATAAGGATAATAATAATAGTTATTAGGATAAAGACCAGAGGAATAGGGATAATAATAATAGTAATAAGAATAATAATAACAGTAATAATGATAATAATAACATATATAGCGATAATAATAATAGTAATAAGGATACGAATAATAGTTATAAGGATAAAGAGAAGAGTAATACGAATATTAATAATCCAATAAGGATAATAATAACAGTTATAGCGATAATAATAATAATAAGGATAATAATCAAAGTTATTAGGATAAAGACAAGAGGAATAGGGATAATAATAATAGTAATAAGAATAATAATAACAGATATAGCGATAATAATAAGAGTAATAAGGATAATAATAACAGATATAAGGATAAAGACAAGAGTAATACGGATAGTAACAATAGAATAAGGATAATAATAACAGTTATATCGATAATAATAGTAATAATAAGGATAATAGTAATACTTATAAGGATAAAGACCAGAGGAATAGGGATAATAATAACAGAATAAAGATAATAATAACATTTATAGCGATAATAATAATAGTAATAAGGATAAAGGCAAGAGTTATACGGATAGTAACAGTAGAATAAGGATAATAGTAACAGCTATGGCGATAATAATAATGATAATAATAACATTTATAGCGATAATAATAATAGTAAGAAGTTTACGAATATAGTTATAAGGATAAAGAGAAGAGTAATACGAATATTAATAATCTAATAAGGATAATAATAACAGTTATAGCGATATAAATAATATAAATGAGGATAATAATAACGGTTATAGCGATAATAATAATGGTAATAAGGATAATCATAAAAGTTATAAGGATAAAGGCAAGAGTAATACGGATAGTAACAGTAGAATAAGGATAATAGTAACAGTTATATCGATCATAATAGTAATAATAAGGATAATAATAACAGTTATAAGGATAAAGACAAGAGTAATACGGATAGTAACAATAGAATAAGGATAATAATAACAGTTATGGCAATAATAGTAATAATAATAAGGATAAAAATAATAGTTATACCGATAATAATAATAATAATAAGGATAATAATAACAGTTATAAGGATAAAGACAAGAGTAATACGGATAGTAACAATAGAATAAGGATAATAATAACAGTTATGGCAATAATAATAATAATAAGGATAAAAGTAATAGTTATACCGATAATAATAATAATAATAAGGATAATAATAATAGTTATAAGGATAAAAACAAGAGTAATACGGATAGTAACAATAGAATAAGGACAGTAATAATAGTTTGATGGATAAAGGCAAGAGTAATACGGATAGTAACAATAGAATAAGGATAAAAATAACAGTTATAGCGATAATAATAATAATAAGGATAATAATAAAAGTTATTAGGATAAAGACAAGAGGAATAGGGATAATAATAATAGTAATAAGAATAATAATAACAGTAATAATGATAATAATAACATTTATAGCGATAATAATAATAGTAAGAAGTATACGAATAATAGTTATAAGGATAAAGAGAAGAGTAATACGAATATTAATAATCCAATAAGGATAATAATAACAGTTATAGCGATAATAATAATAGTAACAAAAATAATAATAACAGTTATAGCGATATAAATAATATTAATAAGGATAATAATAACAGTTATCGCGATAATAATAATAGTAATAAGGATAATAATAATAGTTATAAGGATAAAGACAAGAGGAATAGGGATAGTAATAATAGAATAAGGATAATAATAACATTTATATCGATAATAATAATAGTAATAAGGATAATACTAATAGTTATAAGGATAAAGAAAAGAGAAATAGGGATAGTAACAACAGAATATGGATAATAATAACAGTTATAGCGATAATAATAATAGTAATAAGAATAATAATAACAGTTACAGCGATAATAATAATAGTTATAAGAATCAAGACAAGTGTAATACGGATAGTAACAATGGAATAGGGATAATAATAATAGTTATAAGGATAAAGACAAGAGGAATACGGATAGTAACAATAGAATAAGGATAATAATAACAGTTATGGCGATAATAATAATAATAAGGATAATAATAAAAATTATTAGCATAAAGACAAGAGGAATAGCGATAATAATAATGGTAATAAGGATAATAATAATAGTTATTAGGATAAAGACCAGAGGAATAGGGATAGTAATAATAGAACAAGGATAATAATAACAGTCATAGCGATAATAATAATAGTAATAAGGATAATAATAATATTTGTAAGGATAAAGACAAGAGTAATAGGGATAGTAATAATAGAATAAGGATAATAATAACAGTCATAGCGATAATAATAGTAGTAATAAGGATAATAATAATAGTTATAGTGCTAATAATAATAGAATAAGGATAATAATAATAGTTATAGCGATATCAATAATAGTAATAAGGATAATAATAATAGTTGTAGCGATATTAATAATAGTAATAAGGATAATAATAATAGTAAAAAGGGTAATAATAATAGAAATAAGGATAATAATAATAGTTATAGCGATAATAACAATAGTAATAGGGATAATAATAATCGATATAAGGACTAAACCAAGAGTAATAGGGATAATAATAATAGTTATAGTGCCAACAATAATAGTAATAAGGATTATGGTAATAGTTATAAGCATAAAGACAAGAGTAATAGGGATAGTAGTAATAGAAGAAGTATAATACTAACAGTCATAGCGATAATAATAATAGTAATAAGGATAATAATAATAGTTATAGTGCTAACAATAATAGTAATAAGGATTATAGTAATAGTTATAAGGATAAAGACAAGAGTAATAGGGATGGTAATAATACTAATAAGGATAATAATAATAGTAATAAAGGTAATAATAATAGTTATAGTGCTACTAATAATAGAAATAAGGATAATAAAAGGAGGATAGTAATAATGATAATAATAATACTTATAAGGATAAAGACAAGAGTAATAGGGATAGTAATAATAGAATAAGAATAATAATAACAGTCATAGCGATAATAATAATAGTAATAAGGATAATAATAATAGTAAAACGGGTAATAATAACAGTAATAAGGATAATAATAATAGTTATAGCGATAATAACAATAGTAATAGGGATAATAATAACAATTATAACGATAATACTAATAGTATTAACGATCATAATAATAGATATAAGGACTAAAACAAGAGTAATAGGGATAATAATAATAGTTATAGTGCCAACAATAACAGTAATAAGGATTATGGTAATAGTTATAAGGATAAAGACAAGAGTAATAGGGACAGTAATAATAGTAATAAGGATAATAATGATAGATATAGCGATAATAATAATGGTAATAAAGGTAATAATAATAGTTATAAGGATAAAGACAAGAGTAAAAGGAATAGTAATAATAGAACAAGAATAATAATAACAGTCATAGCGATAATAATAGTAGTAATAAGGATAATAGTAATAGTTATAGCGATAACAATAATAGTAATAACGATAACAATAGCAGTTATGGCGATTATAATAACAGTAATGAGGATAATAATAATAGTTATAGCGATAGTAATAATAGTAATAAGGATAATAATAATAGTTATAAAGATAGAGACAAGTGTAATAGGGATAATAATAATAGAAGAAGTATAATATTAACAGTCATAGCGATAATAATAATAGCAATAATTATAATAATAATAGTTATAGTGCTAACAATAATAGTAATAAGGATTATAGTAATAGTTATAAGGATAAAGACAAGAGTAATAGGGATAGTAATAATAGAAGAAGTATAATAATAACAGTCATAGCGATAATAATAATAGTAATAAGGGAAATAATAATAGTTTTAAGGATAAAGACAAGAGTAATAGGGATAGTAATAATAGAATAAGGATTATAATAACAGTGATAGCGATAATAATAATAGTAATAAGGATAATAATAATAGTTATAATGCTAACAATAATAGTAATAAGGATTATAGTAATAGTTATAACGATAAAGACAAGAGTAATAGGGATAGTAATAATAGTAATAAGGAAAATAATAATAGATATAGCGATAATAATAATAGTAATAAGGGCAATAATAATAGTTATAGTGCTACTAATAATAGAAATAAGGATAATAATAATAGTTATAAGGATAATAATAATAGTTATAGCGATAATAACAATAGTAATAGGGATAATAATAATAGTAATAATGATAATAATAATACTTATAAGGATAAAGACAAGAGTAATAGGGATAGTAATAATAGAAGAAGTATAATAATAACAGTCTAGCGATAATAATAATAGTAATAAGGGAAATAATAATAGTTGTAAGGACTAAAACAAGAGTAATAGGGATAGTAATAATAGTAATAAGGATAATAATAATAGATATAGCGATAATAATAATAGTAATAAAGGTAATAATAATAGTTATAGTGCTACTAATAAAAGAAATAAGGATAATAATAATAGTTATAAGGATAGAGACAAGAGTAATAGGGATAGTAATAATAGAATAAGGATAATAATAACAGTCATGGCGATAATAATAATAGTAATAAGGATAATAATAATAGTTATAGCGATAATAACAATAGTAATAGGGATAATAATAACAATTATAACGATAATACTAATAGTATTAACGATCATAATAATAGATATAAGGACTAAAACAAGAGTAATAGGGATAATAATAATAGTTATAGTGCCAACAATAATAGTAATAAGGATTATGGTAATAGTTATAAGGATAAAGACAAGAGTAATGGGGATAGTAATAATAGAAGAAGAATAATAATAACAGTGATAGCGATAATAATAATAGTAATAAGGATAATAATAACAGTTATAGTGCTAATCATAATAGTAATAACGATAACAATAGCAGTTATGGCGATAATAATAACAGTAATGAGGATAATAATAACAGTCATAGCGATAATAATAATAGTAATAAGGACAATAATAATAGTTATAAGGATAGAGACAAGCGTAATAGGGATAGTAATAATAGAAGAAGTATAATAATAACAGTGATACCGATAATAATAATAGTAATAAGGATAATAATAACAGTTATAGTGCTAATAATTATAGCAATAACGATAACAATAGGAGTTATGGCGATAATAATAACAGTAATGAGGATAATAATAATAGTTATAGCGATAACAATAATAGTAATAAGGATAATAATAATAGTTATAAAGATAGAGACAAGTGTAATAGGGATAGTAATAATAGAAGAAGTATAATATTAACAGTCATAGCGATAATAATAATAGCAATAAGGATAATAATAATAGTTATCGTGCTAACAATAATAGTAATAAGGATTATAGTAATAGTTATAAGGATAAAGACAAGAGTAAAAGGAATAGTAATAATAGAATAAGAATAATAATAACAGTCATAGCGATAATAATAGTAGTAATAAGGATAATAATAATAGTAAAAAGGGTAATAATAACAGTAATAAGGATAATAATAATAGTTATAGCGATAACAATAATAGTAATAACGATAACAATAGCAGTTATGGCGATTATAATAACAGTAATGAGGATAATAATAATAGTTATAGCGATAAAAATAATAGTAATAAGGATAGTAATAATAGTTATAAGGATAAAGACAAGTGTAATAGGGATAGTAATAATAGAAGAAGTATAATAATAACAGTCATAGCGATAATAATAATAGTAATAAGGGAAATAATAATAGTTTTAAGGATAAAGACAAGAGTAATAGGGATAGTAATAATAGAATAAGGATTATAATAACAGTGATAGCGATAATAATAATAGTAATAAGGATAATAATAATAGTTATAATGCTAACAATAATAGTAATAAGGATTATAGTAATAGTTATAAGGATAAAGACAAGAGTAATAGGGATAGTAATAATAATAATAAGGAAAATAATAATAGATATAGCGATAATAATAATAGTAATAAGGGTAATAATAATAGTTATAAGGATAATAATAATAGTTATAGCGATAATAACAATAGTAATAGGGATAATAATAACAATTATATCGATAATACTAATAGTATTAACGATCATAATAATAGGTATAAGGACTAAAACAAGAGTAATAGGGATAGTAATAATAGTAATAAGGATAATAATAATAGATATAGCGATAATAATAATAGTAATAAAGGTAATAATAATAGTTATAGTGCTACTAATAAAAGAAATAAGGATAATAATAATAGTTATAAGGATAGAGACAAGAGTAATAGGGATAGTAATAATAGAATAAGGATAATAACAACAGTAATAGCGATAATAATAATAGTAATAAGGATAATAATAATAGTTATAGCGATAATAATAATAGAAATAAGGATAATAATAATAGTTATAAGGATAAAGACAAGAGTAATAGGGATAGTAATAATATAATAAGGATAATAATAACAGTCATAGCGATAATAATAATAGTAATAAGGATAATAATAATAGTTATAAAGATAGAGACAAGTGTAATAGGGATAGTAATAATAGAAGAAGTATAATAATAACAGTCATAGCGATAATAATAATAGCAATAAGCATAATAATAATAGTTATAGTGCTAACAATAATAGTAATAAAGATTATAGTAATAGTTATAAGGATAAAGACAAGAGTAATAGGGATAGTAATAATAGTAATAAGGATCATAATAATAGATATAGCGATAATAATAATAGTAATAAGGGTAATAATAATAGTTATAGTGCTACTAATAATAGAAATAAGGATAATAATAATAGTTATAAGGATAATCACAAGAGTAATAGGGATATTAATAATAGAATGAGGATAATAATAACAGTCATAGCGATAATAATAATAGTAATAAGGGAAATAATAATAGTTATAAGGATAAAGACAAGAGTAATAGGGATAGTAATAATAGTAATAAGGATAATAATAATAGATATAGCGATAATAATAATAGTAATAAGGGTAATAATAATAGTTATAGTGCTACTAATAATAGAAATAAGGATAATAATAATAGTTATAAGGATAATCACAAGAGTAATAGGGATAGTAATAATAGAATAAGGATAATAATAACAGTCATAGCGATAATAATAATAGTAATAATGATAGTAATAATAGTTATAAGGATACAGACAAGAGTAATAGGGATAATAATAATAGTAATAATGATAATAATAATACTTATAAGGATAAAGACAAGAGTAATAGGGATAGTAATAATAGAATAAGAATAATAATAACAGTCATAGCGATAATAATAATAGTAATAAGGATAATAATAATAGTAAAAAGGGTAATAATAACAGTAATAAGGATAATAATAATAGTTATAGCGATAATAACAATAGTAATAGGGATAATAATAACAATTATAACGATAATACTAATAGTATTAACGATCATAATAATAGATATAAGGACTAAGACAAGAGTAATAGGGATAATAATAATAGTTATAGTGCCAACAATAATAGTAATAAGGATTATGGTAATAGTTATAAGGATAAAGACAAGAGTAATGGGGATAGTAATAATAGAAGAAGAATAATAATAACAGTGATAGCGATAATAATAATAGTAATAAGGATAATAATAACAGTTATAGTGCTAATCATAATAGTAATAACGATAACAATAGCAGTTATGGCGATAATAATAACAGTAATGAGGATAATAATAACAGTCATAGCGATAATAATAATAGTAATAAGGACAATAATAATAGTTATAAGGATAGAGACAAGCGTAATAGGGATAGTAATAATAGAAGAAGTATAATAATAACAGTGATAGCGATAATAATAATAGTAATAAGGATAATAATAACAGTTATAGTGCTAATAATTATAGCAATAACGATAACAATAGGAGTTATGGCGATAATAATAACAGTAATGAGGATAATAATAATAGTTATAGCGATAACAATAATAGTAATAAGGATAATAATAATAGTTATAAAGATAGAGACAAGTGTAATAGGGATAGTAATAATAGAAGAAGTATAATATTAACAGTCATAGCGATAATAATAATAGCAATAAGGATAATAATAATAGTTATCGTGCTAACAATAATAGTAATAAGGATTATAGTAATAGTTATAAGGATAAAGACAAGAGTAATAGGGATAGTAATAATAGTAATAAGGATAATAATGATAGATATAGCGATAATAATAATAGTAATAAAGGTAATAATAATAGTTATACGGATAAAGACAAGAGTAAAAGGAATAGTAATAATAGAATAAGAATAATAATAACAGTCATAGCGATAATAATAGTAGTAATAAGGATAATAATAATAGTAAAAAGGGTAATAATAACAGTAATAAGGATAATAATAATAGTTATAGCGATAACAATAATAGTAATAACGATAACAATAGCAGTTATGGCGATTATAATAACAGTAATGAGGATAATAATAATAGTTATAGCGATAAAAATAATAGTAATAAGGATAGTAATAATAGTTATAAGGATAAAGACAAGTGTAATAGGGATAGTAATAATAGAAGAAGTATAATAATAACAGTCATAGCGATAATAATAATAGTAATAAGGGAAATAATAATAGTTTTAAGGATAAAGACAAGAGTAATAGGGATAGTAATAATAGAATAAGGATTATAATAACAGTGATAGCGATAATAATAATAGTAATAAGGATAATAATAATAGTTATAATGCTAACAATAATAGTAATAAGGATTATAGTAATAGTTATAAGGATAAAGACAAGAGTAATAGGGATAGTAATAATAATAATAAGGAAAATAATAATAGATATAGCGATAATAATAATAGTAATAAGGGTAATAATAATAGTTATAAGGATAATAATAATAGTTATAGCGATAATAACAATAGTAATAGGGATAATAATAACAATTATATCGATAATACTAATAGTATTAACGATCATAATAATAGGTATAAGGACTAAAACAAGAGTAATAGGGATAGTAATAATAGTAATAAGGATAATAATAATAGATATAGCGATAATAATAATAGTAATAAAGGTAATAATAATAGTTATAGTGCTACTAATAAAAGAAATAAGGATAATAATAATAGTTATAAGGATAGAGACAAGAGTAATAGGGATAGTAATAATAGAATAAGGATAATAATAACAGTAATAGCGATAATAATAATAGTAATAAGGATAATAATAATAGTTATAGCGATAATAATAATAGAAATAAGGATAATAATAATAGTTATAAGGATAAAGACAAGAGTAATAGGGATAGTAATAATATAATAAGGATAATAATAACAGTCATAGCGATAATAATAATAGTAATAAGGATAATAATAATAGTTATAAAGATAGAGACAAGTGTAATAGGGATAGTAATAATAGAAGAAGTATAATAATAACAGTCATAGCGATAATAATAATAGCAATAAGCATAATAATAATAGTTATAGTGCTAACAATAATAGTAATAAAGATTATAGTAATAGTTATAAGGATAAAGACAAGAGTAATAGGGATAGTAATAATAGTAATAAGGATCATAATAATAGATATAGCGATAATAATAATAGTAATAAGGGTAATAATAATAGTTATAGTGCTACTAATAATAGAAATAAGGATAATAATAATAGTTATAAGGATAATCACAAGAGTAATAGGGATATTAATAATAGAATGAGGATAATAATAACAGTCATAGCGATAATAATAATAGTAATAAGGGAAATAATAATAGTTATAAGGATAAAGACAAGAGTAATAGGGATAGTAATAATAGAATAAGGATAATAATAACAGTCATAGCGATAATAATAATAGTAATAATGATAGTAATAATAATTATAAAGATACAGACAACAGTAATAGGGATAATAATAATAGTAATAATGATAATAATAATACTTATAAGGATAAAGACAAGAGTAATAGGGATAGTAATAATAGAAAAAGTATAATAATAACAGTCTAGCGATAATAACAATAGTAATAGGGATAATAATAACAATTATAACGATAATACTAATAGTATTAACGATCATAATAATAGATATAAGGACTAAAACAAGAGTAATAGGGATAATAATAATAGTTATAGTGCCAACAATAATAGTAATATGGATTATGGTAATAGTTATAAGGATAAAGACAAGAGTAATGGGGATAGTAATAATAGAAGAAGAATAATAATAACAGTGATAGCGATAATAATAATAGTAATAAGGATAATAATAACAGTTATAGTGCTAATAATAATAGTAATAATGATAACAATAGCAGTTATGGCGATAATAATAACAGTAATGAGGATAATAATAACAGTCATAGCGATAATAATAATAGTAATAAGGACAATAATAATAGTTATAAGGATAGAGACAAGCGTAATAGGGATAGTAATAATAGAAGTATAATAATAACAGTGATAGCGATAATAATAATAGTAATAAGGATAATAATAACAGTTATAGTGCTAATAATTATAGCAATAACGATAACAATAGCAGTTATGGCGATAATAATAACAGTAATGAGGATAATAATAATAGTTATAGCGATAATAATAATAGTAATAAGGATAATAATAATAGTTATAAAGATAGAGACAAGTGTAATAGGGATAGTAATAATAGAAGAAGTATAATATTAACAGTCATAGCGATAATAATAATAGCAATAAGGATAAAGACAAGAGTAATAGGGATAGTAATAATAGTAATAAGGATAATAATGATAGATATAGCGATAATAATAATAGTAATAAAGGTAATAATAATAGTTATAAGGATAAAGACAAGAGTAAAAGGAATAGTAACAATAGAATAAGAATAATAATAACAGTCATAGCGATAATAATAGTAGTAATAAGGATAATAGTAATAGTTATAGCGATAACAATAATAGTAATAACGATAACAATAGCAGTTGTGGCGATTATAATAACAGTAATGAGGATAATAATAATAGTTATAGCGATAATAATAATAGTAATAAGGATAGTAATAATAGTTATAAGGATAAAGACAAGTGTAATAGGGATAGTAATAATAGAAGAAGTATAATAATAACAGTCATAGCGATAATAATAATAGTAATAAGGGAAATAATAATAGTTTTAAGGATAAAGACAAGAGTAATAGGGATAGTAATAATAGTAATAAGGATAATAATAATAGATATAGCGATAATAATAATAGTAATAACGATAACAATAGCAGTTATGGCGATTATAATAACAGTAATGAGGATAATAATAATAGTTATAGCGATAATAATAATAGTAATAAGGATAGTAATAATAGTTATAAGGATAAAGACAAGTGTAATAGGGATAGTAATAATAGAAGAAGTATAATAATAACAGTCATAGCGATAATAATAATAGTAATAAGGGAAATAATAATAGTTTTAAGGATAAAGACAAGAGTAATAGGGATAGTAATAATAGAATAAGGATTATAAGAACAGTGATAGCGATAATAATAATAGTAATAAGGATAATAATAATATTTATAATGCTAACAATAATAGTAATAAGGATTATAGTAATAGGTATAAGGATAAAGACAAGAGTAATAGGGATAGTAATAATAGTAATAAGGATAATAATAATAGATATAGCGATAATAATAATAGTAATAACGATAACAATAGCAGTTATGGCGATTATAATAACAGTAATGAGGATAATAATAATAGTTATAGCGATAATAATAATAGTAATAAGGATAGTAATAATAGTTATAAGGATAAAGACAAGTGTAATAGGGATAGTAATAATAGAAGAAGTATAATAATAACAGTAATAGCGATAATCATAATAGTAATAAGGGAAATAATAATAGTTTTAAGGATAAAGACAAGAGTAATAGGGATAGTAATAATAGAATAAGGATTATAATAACAGTCATAGCGATAATAATAATAGTAATAAGGGAAATAATAATAGTTTTAAGGATAAAGACAAGAGTAATAGGGATAGTAATAATAGAATAAGGATTATAATAACAGTGATAGCGATAATAATAATAGCAATAAGGATAATAATAATAGTTATAGTGCTAACAATAATAGTAATAAGGATTATAGTAATAGTTATAAGGATAAAGACAAGAGTAATAGGGATAGTAATAATAGTAATAAGGATAATAATAATAGATATAGCGATAATAATAATAGTAATAAGGGTAATAATAATAGTTATAGTGCTACTAATAATAGAAATAAGGATAATAATAATAGTTATAAGGATAATAATAATAGTTATAGCGATAATAACAATAGTAATAGGGATAATAATAATAATTATATCGATAATACTAATAGTATTAACGATCATAATAATAGATATAAGGACTAAAACAAGAGTAATAGGGATAGTAATAATAGTAATAAGGATAATAATAATAGATATAGCGATAATAATAATAGTAATAAGGATAATAATAACAGTTATAGTGCTAATAATAATAGTAATAACGATAACAATAGCAGTTATGGCGATAATAATAACAGTAATGAGGATAATAATAAAGGTCATAGCGATAATAATAATAGTAATAAGGATAATAATAATAGTTATAAGGATAGAGACAAGTGTAATAGGGATAGTAATAATAGAAGAAGTATAATAATAACAGTCATAGCGATAATAATAATAGTAATAAGGGAAATAATAATAGTTTTAAGGATAAAGACAAGAGTAATAGGGATAGTAATAATAGAATAAGGATTATAATAACAGTGATAGCGATAATAATAATAGTAATAAGGATAATAATAATAGTTATAATGCTAACAATAATAGTAATAAGGATTATAGTAATAGTTATAAGGATAAAGACAAGAGTAATAGGGATAGTAATAATAGAATAAGGATTATAATAACAGTGATAGCGATAATAATAATAGTAATAAGGATAATAATAATAGTTATAAAGATAGAGACAAGTGTAATAGGAATAGTAATATTAGAAGAAGTATAATAATAACAGTCATAGCGATAATAATAATAGCAATAAGGATAATAATAATAGTTATAGTGCTAACAATAATAGTAATAAGGATTATAGTAATAGTTATAAGGATAAAGACAAGTATAATAGGGATAGTAATATTAGAAGAAGTATAATAATAACAGTCATAGCGATAATAATAATAGCAATAAGGATAATAATAATAGTTATAGTGCTAGTAATAATTGTAGTAAGGATAATAATAATAGTTATAAGGATAAAGACAAGAGTAATAGGAATAGTAATAATAGAATAAGAATAATAATAACAGTCATAGCGATAATAACATTAGTAATAAGGATAATAATCATAGATATAGCGATAATAATAATAGTAAAAAGGGTAATAATAATAGTTATAGTGCTAATAATAATAGTAATAAGGATTATAATAATAGTTGTAAGGATAAAGACAACAGTAATGGGGATAGTAATAATAGAACAAGGAAAATAATAACAGTCATATCGATAATAATAATAGTAATAGGGATAATAGTAATAGTTATAGCGATAACAATAATAGTAATAAGGGTAATAATAATAGTTATAGTGCTAATAATAATAGTAATAAGGATAATAATAACAGGTATAGTGATAATAATAATAGTTATAAGGTTGAGGACAAGAGTAATAGGGATAGTAATAATAGAATGAGTATAATAATAGCAGTCATAGCGATAATAATAATAGTAATAAGGACAATAATAACAGTCATAGCGATAATAATCATAGATATAGCGATAATAATAATAGTAAAAAGGGTAATAATAATAGTTATAGTGCTAATAATAATAGTAATAAGGATTATAATAATAGTTGTAAGGATAAAGACAACAGTAATGGGGATAGTAATAATAGAACAAGGATAATAATAACAGTCATATCGATAATAATAATAGTAATAGGGATAATAGTAATAGTTATAGCGATAACAATAATAGTAATAAGGGTAATAATAATAGTTATAGTGCTAATAATAATAGTAATAAGGATAATAATAACAGGTATAGTGATAATAATAATAGTTATAAGGTTGAGGACAAGAGTAATAGGGATAGTAATAATAGAATGAGTATAATAATAGCAGTCATAGCGATAATAATAATAGTAATAAGGACAATAATAACAGTCATAGCGATAATAATAATAGTTATAGCGATAATAATAATAGTAATAAGGATAATAATAATAGTGATAGTGCGAATAATAATAGTAATAATAATAAACATAATAGTTATAGTGCTAATAATACGGGTAATACGGATAATAATAACAGTTATAGCGATAATAATAATAGTAATAAGGGAAATAATAATAATTATCAGGATAAAGACAAGAGTAATAGGGATAGTAATAATAGAATAAGTATAATAATAACAGTCATAGCGATAATAATAATAGTAATAAGGATAATAATAATAGTTATAGTGCTAGTAATAATAGTAATAAGGATAATAATAATACTTATAGCGATATTAATAATAGTAATAAGGGAAATAATAATAGTTATAAGGATAAAGACAAGAGTAATAGGGATAGTAATAATAGAATAAGGATAGTAATAACAGTCATAGCGATAATAATAATAGTTATAGCGATAATAATAACAGTAATAAGGATAATAATAATAGTTATAGTGCGAATAATAATAGTAATAAGGATAAACATAATAGTTATAGTGCAAATAATACGGGTAATACGGATCATAATAACAGTTATAGCGATAATAATAATAGTAATAAGGGAAATAATAATAATTATCAGGATAAAGACAAGAGTAATAGGGATAGTAATAATAGAATAAGTATAATAATAACAGTCATAGCGATAATAATAATAGTAATAAGGATAATAATAATAGTTATAGTGCTAGTAATAATAGTTATAGCGTTAATAATAATAGTAATAAGGATAATAATAATAGTTATAGCGATAATAATAATAGTAATAAGGATAATAATAATAGTTATAGTGCGAATAATAATAGTAATAAGGATAAACATAATAGTTATAGTGCTAATAATACTAGTAATAAGGATAATAATAACAGTTATAGCGATAAAAATAATAGTAATAAGGGAAATAATAATAATTATCAGGATAAAGACAGGAGTAATAGGGATAGTAATAATAGAATAAGTATAATAATAACAGTCATAGCGATAATAATAATAGTAGTAAGGATAATAATAGTTATAGCGATAATAATAATAGTAATAAGGATAATAATAATAGTTATAGTGCGAATAATAATAGTAATAAGGATAAACATAATAGTTATAGTGCTAATAATACTAGTAATAAGGATAATAATAACAGTCATAGCGATAATAATAATAGTAATAAGGATAATAATAATAGTTATAGCGACAATAATAATAGTAATAAGGGTAATAATAATAGTTATAGTGCTAATAATAATAGTAATAAGGATAATAATAACAGGTATAGTGATAATAATAATAGTTATAAGGTTGAGGACAAGAGTAATAGGGATAGTAATAATAGAATGAGTATAATAATAGCAGTCATAGCGATAATAATAATAGTAATAAGGATAATAATAACAGTCATAGCGATAATAATAATAGTTATAGCGATAATAATAATAGTAATAAGGATAATAATAATAGTTATAGTGCGAATAATAATAGTAATAATAATAAACATAATAGATATAGTGCTAATAATACGGGTAATACGGATCATAATAACAGTTATAGCGATAATAATAATAGTAATAAGGGAAATAATAATAATTATCAGGATAAAGACAAGAGTAATAGGGATAGTAATAATAGAATAAGTATAATAATAACAGTCATAGCGATAATAATAATAGTAATAAGGATAATAATAATAGTTATAGCGATAATAATAATAGTAATAAGGGAAATAATAATAGTTATAAGGATAAAGACAAGAGTAATAGGGATAGTAATAATAGAATAAGGATAGTAATAACAGTCATAGCGATAATAATAATAGCTTTAGCGATAATAATAATAGTAATAAGGATAATAATAATAGTTATATTGCGAATAATAATAGTAATAAGAATAAACATAATAGTTATAGTGCTAATAATACTAGTAATAAGGATAATAATAACAGTTATAGCGATAAAAATAATAGTAATAAGGGAAATAATAATAATTATCAGGATAAAGACAAGAGTAATAGGGATAGTAATAATAGAATAAGTATAATAATAACAGTCATAGCGATAATAATAATAGTAGTAAGGATAATAATAGTTATAGCGATAATAATAATAGTAATAAGGATAATAATAATAGTTATAGTGCGAATAATAATAGTAATAAGGATAAACATAATAGTTATAGTGCTAATAATACTAGTAATAAGGATAATAATAACAGTCATAGCGATAATAATAATAGTAATAAGGATAATAATAATAGTTATAGCGACAATAATAATAGTAATAAGGGTAATAATAATAGTTATAGTGCTAATAATAATAGTAATAAGGATAATAATAACAGGTATAGTGATAATAATAATAGTTATAAGGTTGAGGACAAGAGTAATAGGGATAGTAATAATAGAATGAGTATAATAATAGCAGTCATAGCGATAATAATAATAGTAATAAGGATAATAATAACAGTCATAGCGATAATAATAATAGTTATAGCGATAATAATAATAGTAATAAGGATAATAATAATAGTTATAGTGCGAATAATAATAGTAATAATAATAAACATAATAGATATAGTGCTAATAATACGGGTAATACGGATCATAATAACAGTTATAGCGATAATAATAATAGTAATAAGGGAAATAATAATAATTATCAGGATAAAGACAAGAGTAATAGGGATAGTAATAATAGAATAAGTATAATAATAACAGTCATAGCGATAATAATAATAGTAATAAGGATAATAATAATAGTTATAGCGATAATAATAATAGTAATAAGGGAAATAATAATAGTTATAAGGATAAAGACAAGAGTAATAGGGATAGTAATAATAGAATAAGGATAGTAATAACAGTCATAGCGATAATAATAATAGCTTTAGCGATAATAATAATAGTAATAAGGATAATAATAATAGTTATAGTGCGAATAATAATAGTAATAAGAATAAACATAATAGTTATAGTGCTAATAATACTAGTAATAAGGATAATAATAACAGTTAGAGCGATAATAATAATAGTAATAAGGGAAATAATTATAATTATCAGGATGAAGACAAGAGCAATAGAGATAGTAATAATAGAATGATTATAACAATAACAGTCATAGCGATAATAATAATAGTAATAAGTATAATAATAATAGTTATAGTGCTACTAATAATAGTAATAAGGATAATAATAATTGTTAGAGCGATATTAATAATAGTTATAAGGATAAAGTGAAGAGTAATAGGGATAGTAATAATAGAATAAGAATAATAATAATAGTAGTAAGGATAATAATAATAGTAATAAGGATAATAATAATAGTTATAGCGCTAATAATACTAGTAATAAGGATAATAACAACAGTTATAGCGATAATAATAATAGTAATAAGGGAAATAATAATAATTATCAGGATAAAGACAAGAGTAATAGGGATAGTAATAATAGAATAAGTATAATAATAACAGTCATAGCGTTAATAATAATAGTAATAAGGATAATAATAATAGTTATAGCGATAATAATAATAGTAATAAGGATAATAATAATAGTTATAGTGCGAATAATAATAGTAATAAGGATAAACATAATAGTTATAGTGCTAATAATACTAGTAATAAGGATAATAATAACAGTTATAGCGATAAAAATAATAGTAATAAGGGAAATAATAATAATTAACAGGATAAAGACAAGAGTAATAGGGATAGTAATAATAGAATAAGTATAATAATAACAGTCATAGCGATAATAATAATAGTAGTAAGGATAATAATAGTTATAGCGATAATAATAATAGTAATAAGGATAATAATAATAGTTATAGTGCTAATAATACTAGTAATAAGGATAATAATAACAGTTATAGCGATAATAATAACAGTAATAAGGGAAATAATAATAATTATCAGGATAAAGAAAGTGTAATAGGGATAGTAATAATAGAATGAGTATAGTAATAACAGTCACAGCAATAATAATAATAGTAATAAGGATAATAATAATAGTTATAGCGATAATAATAATAGTTATAAGGATAATAATAATAGTAATAGGGATAATAATAACAATTATACCGATAATACTAATAGTATTAACGATCATAAAAATAGATATAAGGACAAAAACAAGAGTAATATGGATAATAATAATAGTTATAGTGCTAGTACTAATGTGTAATAAGGATATAATAATAGTTATAAGGATAAAGGCAAGAGTAATAGGGATATTAATAATAGAATAAGGATAATAATAACAGTCATAGCGATCATAATAATAGTAATAAGGATAATAGTAATAGTTATAGCGATAATAATAATAGTAATAAGGATAATAATAATAGACATAGCGATAATAATAATAGTAATAAGGATAATAATAATAGTTATAGTGCTAGTAATAATTGTAGTAAGGATAATAATAATAGTTATAAGGATAAAGACAAGAGTAATACGGATAGTAATAATAGAATAAGGATAATAATAACAGTTATAGCGATAATAATAATAGTAATGAGGATAATAATAATAGTTATAGCGATAATAATAATAGTAATAAGGATAATAATAATAGTTATAGTGCTAGTAATAATTGTAGTAAGGATAATAATAATAGTTATAAGGATAAAGACAAGAGTAATAGGAATAGTAATAATGGAATAAGAATAATAATAACAGTCATAGCGATAATAATAATAGTAATAAGGATAATAAAAATAGTTATATGGACAAAGACAAGAGTAATAGGGATAGTAATAAGGATAATAATAATAGATGTAGCGATAATAATAATAGTAATAAAGGTAATAATAATAGTTATAGTGCTACTAATAATAGAAATAAGGATAATAATAATAGACATAGCGATAATAATAATAGTAATAAGGATAATAATAATAGTTATAGTGCTAGTAATAATTGTAGTAAGGATAATAATAATAGTTATAAGGATAAAGACAAGAGTAATACGGATAGTAATAATAGAATAAGGATAATAATAACAGTTATAGCGATAATAATAATAGTAATGAGGATAGTAATAATAGTTATAGCGATAATAATAATAGTAATAAGGATAATAATAACAGTCATAGCGATAATAATAATAGTAATAAGGATAATAAAAATAGTTATAAGGACAAAGACAAGAGTAATAGGAATAGTAATAATAGAATAAGAATAATAATAACAGTCATAGCGATAATAATAATAGTAATAAGGATAATAATAATAGATATAGCGATAATAATAATAGTAAAAAGGGTAATAATAATAGTAATAAGGCTAATAATAATAGTTATAGCGATAATAATAATAGTAATAGGGATAATAATAACAATTATAACGATAATACTAATAGTATTAACGATCATAATATTAGATATAAGTACAAAAACAAGAGTAATAGGTATAATAATAATAGTTATAGTGCAAGTACTAATGTGTAATAAGGATATAATAATAGTTATAATAATAAAGACAAGAGTAATAGGGATAGTAATAATATAATAAGGATAATAATAACAGTCATAGGGATAATAATAATAGTAATAAGGATAATAATAATAGTTATAGTGCTAACAATAATAGTAATAAGGATAATAGTAACAGTTATAAGGATAAAGACAAGAGTAATAGGGATAGTAAGAATAGTAATAAGGATAATAATAATAGATATAGCGATAATAATAATAGTAATAAAGGTAATAATAATAGTTATAGTGCTACTAATCATAGAAATAAGGATAATAATAATAGTTATAAGGATAGAGACAAGAGTAATAGGGATAGTAATAATATAATAAGGATAATAATAACAGTCATAGCGATAATAATAATAGTAATAAGGATAATAATAATAGTTATAGTGCTAGTAATAATTGTAGTAAGGATAATAATAATAGTTATAAGGATAAAGACAAGAGTAATAGGAATAGTAATAATAGAATAAGAATAATAATAACAGTCATAGCGAAAATAATAATAGTAATAAGGATAATAATAATAGTTATAAGGATAGAGACAAGAGTAACAGGGATAGTATTAATAGAATAAGTATAATTATAACAGTCATAGCGATAATAATAATAGTAATAATGATAGTAATAATAGCTATAAGGATAAAGACAAGAGTAATAGGGATAGTAATAATAGTAATAAGGATAATAATAATAGATATAGCGATAATAATAATAGTAATAAAGGTAATAATAATAGTTATAGTGCTACTAATAATAGAAATAAGGATAATAATAATAGTTATAAGGATAGAGACAAGAGTAATAGGAATAGTAATAATAGAATAAGAATAATAGTATCAGTCATAGCGATAATAATAATAGTAATAAGGATAATAAAAATAGTTATAGTGCTAGTAATAATTGTAGTATGGATAATAATAATAGTTATAAGGATAAAGACAAGAGTAACGGGGATAGTAATAATAGAATACGGATAATAATAAGAGTCGTAGCGATAATAATAGTAGTAATAAGGATAATAATAATAGTTATAGTGCTAATAAGAATAGAATAAGGATAATAATAATAGTTATAGCGATATCAATAATAGTAATAAGGATAATAATAATAGTTATAGCGATAATAATAATAGCAATAAGGAAAATAATAATAGTAATAAGGATAATAAAAATAGTTATAGCGATAATAATAATAGTAATAGGGATAATAATAACAATTATAACGATAATACTAGTAGTATTAACGATCATAATAATAGATATACGGACAAAAACAAGAGTAATAGGGATAATAATAATAGTTATAGTGCTAGTACTAATGTGTAATAAGAATATAATAATAGTTATAAGGATAAAGACAAGAGTAATATTGATAGTAATAATAGAATAAGGATTATAAAAATAGTTATATGGACAAAGACAATAGTAATAGGGATAGAAATAATAGAATAAGAATAATAATAACAGTCATAGCGATAATAATAATAGTAATAAGGATAATAATAATAGATATAGCGATAATAATAATAGTAAAAAGGGTAATAATAATAGTAATAAGGCTAATAATAATAGTTATAGCGATAATAATAATAGTAATAGGGATAATAATAACAATTATAACGATAATACTAATAGTATTAACGATCATAATATTAGATATAAGGACAAAAACAAGAGTAATAGGTATAATAATAATAGTTATAGTGCTAGTACTAATGTGTAATAAGGATATAATAATAGTTATAATAATAAAGACAAGAGTAATAGGGATAGTAATAATATAATAAGGACAATAATAACAGTCATAGGGATAATAATAATAGTAATAAGGATAATAATAATAGTTATAGTGCTAACAATAATAGTAATAAGGATTATAGTAACAGTTATAAGGATAAAGACAAGAGTAATAGGGATAGTAAGAATAGTAATAAGGATAATAATAATAGATATAGCGATAATAATAATAGTAATAAAGGTAATAATAATAGTTATAGTGCTACTAATCATAGAAATAAGGATAATAATAATAGTTATAAGGATAGAGACAAGAGTAATAGGGATAGTAATAATATAATAAGGATAATAATAACAGTCATAGCGATAATAATAATAGTAATAAGGATAATAATAATAGTTATAGTGCTAGTAATAATTGTAGTAAGGATAATAATAATAGTTATAAGGATAAAGACAAGAGTAATAGGAATAGTAATAATAGAATAAGAATAATAATAACAGTCATAGCGAAAATAATAATAGTAATAAGGATAATAATAATAGTTATAAGGATAGAGACAAGAGTAACAGGGATAGTATTAATAGAATAAGTATAATTATAACAGTCATAGCGATAATAATAATAGTAATAATGATAGTAATAATAGCTATAAGGATAAAGACAAGAGTAATAGGGATAGTAATAATAGTAATAAGGATAATAATAATAGATATAGCGATAATAATAATAGTAATAAAGGTAATAATAATAGTTATAGTGCTACTAATAATAGAAATAAGGATAATAATAATAGTTATAAGGATAGAGACAAGAGTAATAGGAATAGTAATAATAGAATAAGAATAATAGTATCAGTCATAGCGATAATAATAATAGTAATAAGGATAATAAAAATAGTTATAGTGCTAGTAATAATTGTAGTATGGATAATAATAATAGTTATAAGGATAAAGACAAGAGTAACGGGGATAGTAATAATAGAATACGGATAATAATAAGAGTCGTAGCGATAATAATAGTAGTAATAAGGATAATAATAATAGTTATAGTGCTAATAAGAATAGAATAAGGATAATAATAATAGTTATAGCGATATCAATAATAGTAATAAGGATAATAATAATAGTTATAGCGATAATAATAATAGCAATAAGGAAAATAATAATAGTAATAAGGATAATAAAAATAGTTATAGCGATAATAATAATAGTAATAGGGATAATAATAACAATTATAACGATAATACTAGTAGTATTAACGATCATAATAATAGATATACGGACAAAAACAAGAGTAATAGGGATAATAATAATAGTTATAGTGCTAGTACTAATGTGTAATAAGAATATAATAATAGTTATAAGGATAAAGACAAGAGTAATATTGATAGTAATAATAGAATAAGGATTATAAAAATAGTTATATGGACAAAGACAATAGTAATAGGGATAGAAATAATAGAATAAGAATAATAATAACAGTCATAGCGATAATAATAATAGTAATAAGGATAATAATAATAGATATAGCGATAATAATAATAGTAAAAAGGGTAATAATAATAGTAATAAGGCTAATAATAATAGTTATAGCGATAATAATAATAGTAATAGGGATAATAATAACAATTATAACGATAATACTAATAGTATTAACGATCATAATATTAGATATAAGGACAAAAACAAGAGTAATAGGTATAATAATAATAGTTATAGTGCTAGTACTAATGTGTAATAAGGATATAATAATAGTTATAATAATAAAGACAAGAGTAATAGGGATAGTAATAATATAATAAGGACAATAATAACAGTCATAGGGATAATAATAATAGTAATAAGGATAATAATAATAGTTATAGTGCTAACAATAATAGTAATAAGGATTATAGTAACAGTTATAAGGATAAAGACAAGAGTAATAGGGATAGTAAGAATAGTAATAAGGATAATAATAATAGATATAGCGATAATAATAATAGTAATAAAGGTAATAATAATAGTTATAGTGCTACTAATCATAGAAATAAGGATAATAATAATAGTTATAAGGATAGAGACAAGAGTAATAGGGATAGTAATAATATAATAAGGATAATAATAACAGTCATAGCGATAATAATAATAGTAATAAGGATAATAATAATAGTTATAGTGCTAGTAATAATTGTAGTAAGGATAATAATAATAGTTATAAGGATAAAGACAAGAGTAATAGGAATAGTAATAATAGAATAAGAATAATAATAACAGTCATAGCGAAAATAATAATAGTAATAAGGATAATAATAATAGTTATAAGGATAGAGACAAGAGTAACAGGGATAGTATTAATAGAATAAGTATAATTATAACAGTCATAGCGATAATAATAATAGTAATAATGATAGTAATAATAGCTATAAGGATAAAGACAAGAGTAATAGGGATAGTAATAATAGTAATAAGGATAATAATAATAGATATAGCGATAATAATAATAGTAATAAAGGTAATAATAATAGTTATAGTGCTACTAATAATAGAAATAAGGATAATAATAATAGTTATAAGGATAGAGACAAGAGTAATAGGAATAGTAATAATAGAATAAGAATAATAGTATCAGTCATAGCGATAATAATAATAGTAATAAAGATAATAAAAATAGTTATATGGACAAAGACAAGAGTAATAGGGATAGAAATAATAGAATAAGAATAATAATAACAGTCATAGCGATAATAACATTAGTAATAAGGATAATAATCATAGATATAGCGATAATAATAATAGTAAAAAGGGTAATAATAATAGTTATAGTGCTAATAATAATAGTAATAAGGATTATAATAATAGTTGTAAGGATAAAGACAACAGTAATGGGGATAGTAATAATAGAACAAGGATAATAATAACAGTCATATCGATAATAATAATAGTAATAGGGATAATAGTAATAGTTATAGCGATAACAATAATAGTAATAAGGGTAATAATAATAGTTATAGTGCTAACAATAATAGTAATAAGGATAATAATAACAGGTATAGTGATAATAATAATAGTTATAAGGTTGAGGACAAGAGTAATAGGGATAGTAATAATAGAATGAGTATAATAATAGCAGTCATAGCGATAATAATAATAGTAATAAGGACAATAATAACAGTCATAGCGATAATAATAATAGTAATAAGGGAAATAATAATAATTATCAGGATAAAGACAAGAGTAATAGGGATAGTAATAATAGAATAAGTATAATAATAACAGTCATAGCGATAATAATAATAGTAATAAGGATAATAATAATAGTTATAGTGCTAGTAATAATAGTAATAAGGATAATAATAATACTTATAGCGATATTAATAATAGTAATAAGGGAAATAATAATAGTTATAAGGATAAAGACAAGAGTAATAGGGATAGTAATAATAGAATAAGGATAGTAATAACAGTCATAGCGATAATAATAATAGTTATAGCGATAATAATAACAGTAATAAGGATAATAATAATAGTTATAGTGCGAATAATAATAGTAATAAGGATAAACATAATAGTTATAGTGCAAATAATACGGGTAATAGGGATCATAATAACAGTTATAGCGATAATAATAATAGTAATAAGGGTAATAATAATAATTATCAGGATAAAGACAAGAGTAATAGGGATAGTAATAATAGAATAAGTATAATAATAACAGTCATAGCGATAATAATAATAGTAATAAGGATAATAATAATAGTTATAGTGCTAGTAATAATAGTTATAGCGTTAATAATAATAGTAATAAGGATAATAATAATAGTTATAGCGATAATAATAATAGTAATAAGGATAATAATAATAGTTATAGTGCGAATAATAATAGTAATAAGGATAAACATAATAGTTATAGTGCTAATAATACTAGTAGTAAGGATAATAATAACAGTTATAGCGATAAAAATAATAGTAATAAGGGAAATAATAATAATTATCAAGATAAAGACAAGAGTAATAGGGATAGTAATAATAGAATAAGTATAATAATAACAGTCATAGCGATAATAATAATAGTAGTAAGGATAATAATAGTTATAGCGATAATAATAATAGTAATAAGGATAATAATAATAGTTATAGTGCGAATAATAATAGTAATAAGGATAAACATAATAGTTATAGTGCTAATAATACTAGTAATAAGGATAATAATAACAGTCATAGCGATAATAATAATAGTAATAAGGATAATAATAATAGTTATAGCGACAATAATAATAGTAATAAGGGTAATAATAATAGTTATAGTGCTAATAATAATAGTAATAAGGATAATAATAACAGGTATAGTGATAATAATAATAGTTATAAGGTTGAGGACAAGAGTAATAGGGATAGTAATAATAGAATGAGTATAATAATAGCAGTCATAGCGATAATAATAATAGTAATAAGGATAATAATAACAGTCATAGCGATAATAATAATAGTTATAGCGATAATAATAATAGTAATAAGGATAATAATAATAGTTATAGTGCGAATAATAATAGTAATAATAATAAACATAATAGATATAGTGCTAATAATACGGGTAATACGGATCATAATAACAGTTATAGCGATAATAATAATAGTAATAAGGGAAATAATAATAATTATCAGGATAAAGACAAGAGTAATAGGGATAGTAATAATAGAATAAGTATAATAATAACAGTCATAGCGATAATAATAATAGTAATAAGGATAATAATAATAGTTATAGCGATAATAATAATAGTAATAAGGGAAATAATAATAGTTATAAGGATAAAGACAAGAGTAATGGGGATAGTAATAATAGAATAAGGATAGTAATAACAGTCATAGCGATAATAATAATAGCTTTAGCGATAATAATAATAGTAATAAGGATAATAATAATAGTTATAGTGCGAATAATAATAGTAATAAGAATAAACATAATAGTTATAGTGCTAATAATACTAGTAATAAGTATAATAATAACAGTCATAGCGATAATAATAATAGTAATAAGGATAATAATAATAGTTATAGTGCGAATAATAATAGTAATAAGGATAAACATAATAGTTATAGTGCTAATAATACTAGTAATAAGGATAATAATAACAGTTATAGCGATAATAATAACAGTAATAAGGGAAATAATAATAATTATCAGGATAAAGAAAGTGTAATAGGGATAGTAATAATAGAATGAGTATAATAATAACAGTCACAGCAATAATAATAATAGTAATAAGGATAATAATAATAGTTATAGCGATAATAATAATAGTTATAAGGATAATAAAAATAGTTATAAGGATAAAGTGAAGAGTAATAGGGATAGTAATAATAGAATAAGGATAATAATAACAGCCATAGCGATAATAATAATAGTAATAAGGGTAATAATAATAGTTATAGTGCTAATAATAATAGTAATAACGATAATAGTAACAGTTACAGCAATAATAATAATAGGAATAACGTTAATTATAACAGTTATAGCGATAATAATAATAGCAATAAGGATAATAATCACAGTTATAGGGATAATAATAATAGTAATAAGGGAAATAATATTAGTTATAAGGTGGAGGACAAGAGTAATAGGGATAGTAATAATAGAATAAGTATAATAATAGCAGTCATAGCGATAATAATAATAGTAATAAGGATAATAATAACAGGTATAGCGATAATAATAATAGTAATCAGGATAATAATAATAGTTATAAGGATAAAGACAAGTGTAATAGGGATAGTAATAATAGAATAAGGATAATAATAACAGTCATTGCGATAAGAATAATAGTTATAGCGATAATAATAATAGTAATAGGGATAATAATAATAGTTATAAGGGTAAGGATCAGAGTAATAGGGATAGTAATAATAGAATAAGTATAATAATAACAGTCATAGCGTTAATAATAATAGTAGTAAGGATAATAATAATAGTTATAGCGGTAATAATAAGAGTTATAAGGATAATAATAATAGTAATAAGGATAAACATAATAGTTATAGTGCTAATAATACTAGTAATAAGGATAATAATAACAGTTATAGCGATAAAAATAATAGTAATAAGGGAAATAATAATAATTAACAGGATAAAGACAAGAGTAATAGGGATAGTAATAATAGAATAAGTATAATAATAACAGTCATAGCGATAATAATAATAGTAGTAAGGATAATAATAGTTATAGCGATAATAATAATAGTAATAAGGATAATAATAATAGTTATAGTGCGAATAATAATAGTAATAAGGATAAACATAATAGTTATAGTGCTAATAATACTAGTAATAAGGATAATAATAACAGTTATAGCGATAATAATAACAGTAATAAGGGAAATAATAATAATTATCAGGATAAAGAAAGTGTAATAGGGATAGTAATAATAGAATGAGTATAGTAATAACAGTCACAGCAATAATAATAATAGTAATAAGGATAATAATAATAGTTATAGCGATAATAATAATAGTTATAAGGATAATAAAAATAGTTATAAGGATAAAGTGAAGAGTAATAGGGATAGTAATAATAGAATAAGGATAATAATAACAGTCATAGCGATAATAATAATAGTAGTAAGGATAATAATAATAGTAATAAGCATAATAATAATAGTTATAAGGATAGAGACAAGAGTAATAGGGATAGTAATTATAGAATAAGGATAATAATAACAGCCATAGCGATAATATTAATAGTAATAAGGGTAATAATAATAGTTATAGTGCTAATAATAATAGTAATAACGATAATAATAACAGTTACAGCAATAATAATAATAGGAATAACGTTAATTATAACAGTTATAGCGATAATAATAATAGCAATAAGGATAATAATCACAGTTATAGGGATAATAATAATAGTAATAAGGGAAATAATATTAGTTATAAGGTGGAGGACAAGAGTAATAGGGATAGTAATAATAGAATAAGTATAATAATAGCAGTCATAGCGATAATAATAATAGTAATAAGGATAATAATAACAGGTATAGCGATAATAATAATAGTAATCAGGATAATAATAAGAGTTATAAGGATAAAGACAAGTGTAATAGGGATAGTAATAATAGAATAAGGATAATAATAACAGTCATTGCGATAAGAATAATAGTTATAGCGATAATAATAATAGTAATAGGGATAATAATAATAGTTATAAGGATAAGGATCAGAGTAATAGGGATAGTAATAATAGAATAAGTATAATAATAACAGTCATAGCGTTAATAATAATAGTAGTAAGGATAATAATAATAGTTATAGCGGTAATAATAAGAGTTATAAGGATAAGGATCAGAGTAATAGGGATAGTAATAATAGAATAAGTATAATAATAACAGTCATAGCGTTAATAATAATAGTAGTAAGGATAATAATAATAGTTATAGCGGTAATAATAAGAGTTATAAGGATAATAATAATAGTTATAAGGATAAACTGAAGAGTAATAGGGATAGTAATAATAGAATAAGGATAATAATAACAGTCATAGCGATAATAATAATAGTAGTAAGGATAATAATAATAGTAATAAGCATAATAATAATAGTTATATGGATAGAGACAAGAGTAATAGGGATAGTAATTATAGAATAAGGATAATAATAACAGTCATAGCGATAATAATAATAGTAATAAGGATAATAATAATAGTTATAGTGCTAATAATAATAGTAATAACGATAATAATAACAGTTACAGCAATAATAATAATAGGAATAACGATAATTATAACAGTTATAGCGATAATAATAATAGCAATAAGGATAATAATCACAGTTATAGCGATAATAATAATAGTAATAAGGGAAATAATAATAGTTATAAGGTTGAGGACAAGAGTAATAGGGATAGTAATAATAGAATAAGTATAATAATAGCAGTCATAGCGATAATAATAATAGTAATAAGGATAATAATAACAGGTGTAGCGATAATAACAATAGTAATGAGGATAATAATAATAGTTATAAGGATAAAGACAAGAGTAATAGGGATAGTAATAATAGAATAAGGATAATAATAACAGTCATTGCGATAAGAATAATAGTTATAGCGATAATAATAATAGTAATAAGGATAATAATAATAGTTATAAGGATAAGTATCAGAGTAATAGGGATTGTAATAATAGAATAAGTATAATAATAACAGTCATAGCGATAATAATAATAGTAATAAGGATAATAATAATAGTTATAGTGCGAATAATAATAGTAATAAGGATAAACATAATAGTTATAGTGCTAATAATACTAGTAATAAGGATAATAATAACAGTTATAGCGATAATAATAACAGTAATAAGGGAAATAATAATAATTATCAGGATAAAGAAAGTGTAATAGGGATAGTAATAATAGAATGAGTATAATAATAACAGTCACAGCAATAATAATAATAGTAATAAGGATAATAATAATAGTTATAGCGATAATAATAATAGTTATAAGGATAATAAAAATAGTTATAAGGATAAAGTGAAGAGTAATAGGGATAGTAATAATAGAATAAGGATAATAATAACAGCCATAGCGATAATAATAATAGTAATAAGGGTAATAATAATAGTTATAGTGCTAATAATAATAGTAATAACGATAATAGTAACAGTTACAGCAATAATAATAATAGGAATAACGTTAATTATAACAGTTATAGCGATAATAATAATAGCAATAAGGATAATAATCACAGTTATAGGGATAATAATAATAGTAATAAGGGAAATAATATTAGTTATAAGGTGGAGGACAAGAGTAATAGGGATAGTAATAATAGAATAAGTATAATAATAGCAGTCATAGCGATAATAATAATAGTAATAAGGATAATAATAACAGGTATAGCGATAATAATAATAGTAATCAGGATAATAATAATAGTTATAAGGATAAAGACAAGTGTAATAGGGATAGTAATAATAGAATAAGGATAATAATAACAGTCATTGCGATAAGAATAATAGTTATAGCGATAATAATAATAGTAATAGGGATAATAATAATAGTTATAAGGGTAAGGATCAGAGTAATAGGGATAGTAATAATAGAATAAGTATAATAATAACAGTCATAGCGTTAATAATAATAGTAGTAAGGAAAATAATAATAGTTATAGCGGTAATAATAAGAGTTATAAGGATAATAATAATAGTTATAAGGATAAACTGAAGAGTAATAGGGATAGTAATAATAGAATAAGGATAATAATAACAGTCATAGCGATAATAATACAAGTAGTAAGGATAATAATAATAGTAATAAGCATAATAATAATAGTTATATGGATAGAGACAAGAGTAATAGGGATAGTAATTATAGAATAAGGATAATAATAACAGTCATAGCGATAATAATAATAGTAATAAGGATAATAATAATAGTTATAGTGCTAATAATAATAGTAATAACGATAATAATAACAGTTACAGCAATAATAATAATAGGAATAACGATAATTATAACAGTTATAGCGATAATAATAATAGCAATAAGGATAATAATCACAGTTATAGCGATAATAATAATAGTAATAAGGGAAATAATAATAGTTATAAGGTTGAGGACAAGAGTAATAGGGATAGTAATAAAAGAATAAGTATAATAATAGCAGTCATAGCGATAATAATAATAGTAATAAGGATAATAATAACAGGTGTAGCGATAATAACAATAGTAATGAGGATAATAATAATAGTTATAAGGATAAAGACAAGAGTAATAGGGATAGTAATAATAGAATAAGGATAATAATAACAGTCATTGCGATAAGAATAATAGTTATAGCGATAATAATAATAGTAGTAAGGATAATAATAATAGTAATAAGGAAAATAACAATAATTATCAGGATAAAGACAAGAGTGATAGGGATAGTAATAATAGAATAAGGATAATAAAAACAGTCATAGCGATAATAATAATAGTAGTAAGGATAATAATAATAGTAATAAGGATAATAATAATAATTATAGCGACAATAATAATAGTAATAAGGGTAATAATAATAGTTATAGTGCTAATAATAATAGTAATAAGGATAATAATAATAGTTATAGTGCGAATAATAATAGTAATAAGGATAATAATAATAGTTATAGTGCGAATAATAATAGTAATAAGGATAAACATGATAGTTATAGTGCTAATAATACTAGTAATAAGGATAATAATAACAGTTATAGCGATAATAATAATAGTAATAAGGATAATAATAATAGTTATAAGGATAAAGACAAGAGTAATAGGGATAGCAATAATAGAATAAGGATAATAATAACAGTCATAGCGATAATAATAATAATAGTAGTAAGGATAATAATAATAGTTGTAGCGATAATAATAATAGTAATAAGGATAATAATAATAGTTATAGTGCGAATAATAATAGTAATAAGGATAAACATAATAGTTATAGTGCTAATAATACTAGTAATAAGGATAATAATAACAGTCATAGCGATAATAATAATAGTAATAAGGATAATAATAATAGTTATAGCGACAATAATAATAGTAATAAGGGTAATAATAATAGTTATAGTGCTAATAATAATAGTAATAAGGATAATAATAACAGGTATAGTGATAATAATAATAGTTATAAGGTTGAGGACAAGAGTAATAGGGATAGTAATAATAGAATGAGTATAATAATAGCAGTCATAGCGATAATAATAATAGTAATAAGGATAATAATAACAGTCATAGCGATAATAATAATAGTTATAGCGATAATAATAATAGTAATAAGGATAATAATAATAGTTATAGTGCGAATAATAATAGTAATAATAATAAACATAATAGTTATAGTGCTAATAATACGGGTAATACGGATCATAATAACAGTTATAGCGATAATAATAATAGTAATAAGGGAAATAATAATAATTATCAGGATAAAGACAAGAGTAATAGGGATAGTAATAATAGAATAAGTATAATAATAACAGTCATAGCGATAATAATAATAGTAATAAGGATAATAATAATAGTTATAGTGCTAGTAATAATAGTTATAGCGTTAATAATAATAGTAATAAGGATAATAATAATAGTTATAGCGATAATAATAATAGTAATAAGGATAATAATAATAGTTATAGTGCGAATAATAATAGTAATAAGGATAAACATAATAGTTATAGTGCTAATAATACTAGTAATAAGGATAATAATAACAGTTATAGCGATAAAAATAATAGTAATAAGGGAAATAATAATAATTATCAGGATAAAGACAAGAGTAATAGGGATAGTAATAATAGAATAAGTATAATAATAACAGTCATAGCGATAATAATAATAGTAGTAAGGATAATAATAGTTATAGCGATAATAATAATAGTAATAAGGATAATAATAATAGTTATAGTGCGAATAATAATAGTAATAAGGATAAACATAATAGTTATAGTGCTAATAATACTAGTAATAAGGATAATAATAACAGTTATAGCGATAATAATAACAGTAATAAGGGAAATAATAATAATTATCAGGATAAAGAAAGTGTAATAGGGATAGTAATAATAGAATGAGTATAATAATAACAGTCACAGCAATAATAATAATAGTAATAAGGATAATAATAATAGTTATAGCGATAATAATAATAGTTATAAGGATAATAAAAATAGTTATAAGGATAAAGTGAAGAGTAATAGGGATAGTAATAATAGAATAAGGATAATAATAACAGTCATAGCGATAATAATAATAGTAGCAAGGATAATAATAATAGTAATAAGCATAATAATAATAGTTATAAGGATAGAGACAAGAGTAATAGGGATAGTAATTATAGAATAAGGATAATAATAACAGCCATAGCGATAATAATAATAGTAATAAGGGTAATAATAATAGTTATAGTGCTAATAATAATAGTAATAACGATAATAATAACAGTTACAGCAATAATAATAAGAGGAATAACGTTAATTATAACAGTTATAGCGATAATAATAATAGCAATAAGGATAATAATCACAGTTATAGGGATAATAATAATAGTAATAAGGGAAATAATATTAGTTATAAGGTGGAGGACAAGAGTAATAGGGATAGTAATAATAGAATAAGTATAATAATAGCAGTCATAGCGATAATAATAATAGTAATAAGGATAATAATAACAGGTATAGCGATAATAATAATAGTAATCAGGATAATAATAATAGTTATAAGGATAAAGACAAGTGTAATAGGGATAGTAATAATAGAATAAGGATAATAATAACAGTCATTGCGATAAGAATAATAGTTATAGCGATAATAATAATAGTAATAGGGATAATAATAATAGTTATAAGGATAAGGATCAGAGTAATAGGGATAGTAATAATAGAATAAGTATAATAATAACAGTCATAGCGTTAATAATAATTGTAGTAAGGATAATAATAATAGTTATAGCGGTAATAATAAGAGTTATAAGGATAATAATAATAGTTATAAGGATAAACTGAAGAGTAATAGGGATAGTAATAATAGAATAAGGATAATAATAACAGTCATAGCGATAATAATAATAGAAATAAGGATAATAATAATAGTTATAGTGCGAATAATAATAGTAATAAGAATAATAATTATAGTTATAACGATAAAGACAAGAGTAATAGGGATAGAAATAATAGAATAAGGATAATAATAACAATCATAGCGATAATAATAATAGTAATAAGCATAATAATAATAGTTATAACGATAATGACAAGAGTAATAGGGATAGAAATAATAGAATAAGGATATTAATAACAATCATAGCGATAATATTAATAGTAATAAGGATAATAATAATAGTTATAGCGACAATAATAATAGTAATAAGGATAATAATAACAGTTACAGTGCGAATAATAATAGTAATAAGCATAATAATAATAGTTATAACGATAAAGACAAGAGTAATAGGGATAGAAATAATAGAATAAGGATAATAATAACAATCATGGCGATAATAATAATAGTAATAAGGATAATAACAACAGTCATGGCGATAATAATAATAGTAATAAGGATAATAATAACATTTATAGTGCGAATAATTATAATAATAAGGATAAACATAATAGTTATTGTGGTTCTAATACTAGTAATAAGGATAATAATAATAGTTATAGTGTGAATAATAATAGCAATAAGGATAAACATAATAGTTATAGTGCTAATAATACTTGTAATAAGGATAATAATAATAGTTATAGAGCTAATCATAATAGTAATAAGGATAATAATCACAGTTATAGCGATAATAATAATAGTAATAAGGATAATAATAATAGTTATAACGATAAAGACAAGAGTAATAGGGATAGAAATAAAGAATAAGGATAATAATAACAATCATAGCGATAATAATAATAGTAATAAGGATTATAATAATAGTTATAGTGCTAATAATACTAGTAATAAGGATAATAATACCAGTCATGGCGATAATAATAATAGGAATAAGGATAATAATAATAGTTATACCGATAATAATAATAGTCATAAGGATAATAATAATAGTTATAAGGATAAAGACAAGAGTAATAGGGATAGTAATAATAGTAATACGGATAATAATAATAGTTATAGTGCTAATAATAATAGTAATAAGGATAATAATAAGAGTAATAAGGATAATAATAATAGTTATAGCGATAATAATAATAGTAATAAGGATAATAATAATAGTTATAAGGATAAAGACAAGAGTAATAGGGATAGTAATAATATAATAAGGATAATAATAATAGACATAGCGATAATAATAATAGGAATAAGGGTAATAATAATAGTTATAGTGCTACTAATAATAGAAATAAGGATAATAATAATAGTTATAAGGATAACCATAAGAGTAATAGGGATAGTATTAATAGAATAAGGATAATAATAACAGTCATAGCGATAATATTAATAGTAATAATGATAGTGATAATAGCTATAAGGATAAAGACAAGAGTAATAGGGATAATAATAATTGTAATATTGATAATAATAATACTTATAAGGATAAAGACAAGAGTAATAGGAATAGTAATAATAGAATAAGGATAATAATAACAGTCACAGCGATAATAATAATAGTAATAAGGATAATAAAAATAGTTATATGGACAAAGACAAGAGTAATAGGGATAGTAATAATAGAATAAGAATAATAATATCAGTCATAGCGATAATAATAATAGTAATAAGGATAATAATAATAGATATAGCGATAATAATAATAGTAAAAAGGGTAATAATAATAGTAATAAGGATAATAATAATAGATATAGCGATAATAATAATAGTAATAAGGGTAATAATAATAGTTATAGTGCTACTAATTATAGAAATAAGGATAATAATAATAGTTATAAGGATAACCACAAGAGTAATAGGGATATTAATGATAGAATGAGGATAATAATAACAGTCATAGCGATAATAACAATAGTAATAAGGATAATAATAATAGTTATAGCGATAATAATAATAGTAATAAGGATAATAATAATAGTTATAAGGATAAAGACAAGAGTAATAGGGATAGTAATAATATAATAAGGATAATAATAATAGATATAGCGATAATAATAATAGTAATAAGGGTAATAATAATAGTTATAGTGCTACTAATAATAGAAATAAGGATAATAATAACAGTGATAGCGATAATAATAATAGTAATAAGGATCATAATAATAGTTATAGTGCTAACAATAATAGTAACAGGGATTATAGTAATAGTTATAAGGATAAAGACAAGAGTAATAGGGATAGTAATAATATAATAAGGATAATAATAATAGATATAGCGATAATAATAATAGTAATAAGGGTAATAATAATAGTTATAGTGCTACTAATAATAGAAATAAGGATAATAATAATAGTTATAAGGATAACCATAAGAGTAATAGGGATAGTATTAATAGAATAAGGATAATAATAACAGTCATAGCGATAATATTAATAGTAATAATGATAGTGATAATAGCTATAAGGATAAAGACAAGAGTAATAGGGATAATAATAATTGTAATATTGATAATAATAATACTTATAAGGATAAAGACAAGAGTAATAGGAATAGTAATAATAGAATAAGGATAATAATAACAGTCACAGCGATAATAATAATAGTAATAAGGATAATAAAAATAGTTATATGGACAAAGACAAGAGTAATAGGGATAGTAATAATAGAATAAGAATAATAATATCAGTCATAGCGATAATAATAATAGTAATAAGGATAATAATAATAGATATAGCGATAATAATAATAGTAAAAAGGGTAATAATAATAGTAATAAGGATAATAATAATAGATATAGCGATAATAATAATAGTAATAAGGGTAATAATAATAGTTATAGTGCTACTAATTATAGAAATAAGGATAATAATAATAGTTATAAGGATAACCACAAGAGTAATAGGGATATTAATGATAGAATGAGGATAATAATAACAGTCATAGCGATAATAACAATAGTAATAAGGATAATAATAATAGTTATAGCGATAATAATAATAGTAATGAGGATAATAATAATAGTTATAAGGATAAAGGCAATAGTAATACGGATAGTAACAACAGAATGAGGATAATAATAACAGTTATAGCGATAATAATAATAATAATAATAATAATAATAATAATAATAAGGATAATAATAATAGTTATAAGGATAAAGACAAGAGGAGTAGGGATAATAATAATAGTAATAAGAATAATAAGAACAGTTATAGCAATAATAATAATAGTTATAAGGATAAAGGCAAGAGTAATACGGATAGTAACTATAGAATGAGGATAATAATAACAGTCATAGCGATAATAATAATAATAATAATAAGGATAAAAATAATAGTTATAAGGATAAAGGCAAGAGTAATACGGATAGTAACAATAGAACGAGGATAATAATAACAGTTATAGCGATAAAAATAATAATAATAACTATAAGAATAATAGTTATAGCGACAATAATAATAATAATAATGATAATAATAATAGTTATAAGGATAAAGGCAAGAGTAATACGGATAGTAACAATAGAGTAAGGATAATAATAACAGTTATAGCGATAATAATAATAATAATAATAATAATAATAAGGATAATAATAATAGTTATAAGGATAAAGCCAAGAGTAATAGGGATAATAATAATAGTAATAAGTATAAGAATAATAGTTATAGCGATAATAATAATAATAATAAGGATAATAATAATAGTTATAAGGATAAAGCCAAGAGGAATAGAGATAACAATAATAATAATAAGGATAATAATAATAGCTATAAGGATAAAGGCAAGAGTAATGCGGATAGTAACAATAGAATAAGGATATAAATAATAGTAATAAGAATAATAATAACAGTTATTTCGAAAATAATAATAGTAATAAGGATAATAATAATAGTTATCAGGATAAAGGCAAGAGTAATACGGATAGTAACAATAGAATGAGGATAATAATAACAGTTATAGCGATAATAATAATAATAATAATAATAAGGATAATAATAATAGTTATAAGGATAAAGGCAAGAGTAATACGGATAGTAACAATAGAACGAGGATAATAATAACAGTTATAGCGATAATAATAATAATAATAACTATAAGAATAATAGTTATAGCGACAATAATAATAATAATGATAATAATAATAATTATAAGGATAAAGGCAAGAGTAATACGGATAGTAACAATAGAATGAGGATAATAATAACAGTTATAGCGATAATAATAATAATAATAATGATAATAATAATAGTTATAAGGATAAAGGCAAGAGTAATGCGGATAGTAACAATAGAATAAGGATAATAATAATAGTAATAAGAATAATAATAACAGTTATTTCGAAAATAATAATAGTAATAAGGATAATAATAATAGTTATAAGGATAAAGGCAAGAGTAATGCGGATAGTAACAATAGAATAAGGATAATAATAATAGTAATAAGAATAATAATAACAGTTATTTCGAAAATAATAATAGTAATAATGATAATAATAATAGTTATAAGGATAAAGGCAATAGTAATACGGATAGTAACAATAGAATGAGCATAATAATAACAGTTATAGCGATAATAATAATAATAATAATAAGGATAATAATAATAGTTATCAGGATAAAGGCAAGAGTAATACGGATAGTAACAATAGAATGAGGATAATAATAACAGTCATAGCGATAATAATAATAATAATAATAAGGATAAAAATAATAGTTATAAGGATAAAGCCAAGAGTAATAGGGATAATAATAATAGTAATAAGTATAAGAATAATAGTTATAGCGATAATAATAATAATAATAAGGATAATAATAATAGTTATAAGGATAAAGCCAAGAGGAATAGAGATAACAATAATAATAATAAGGATAATAATAATAGCTATAAGGATAAAGGCAAGAGTAATGCGGATAGTAACAATAGAATAAGGATATAAATAATAGTAATAAGAATAATAATAACAGTTATTTCGAAAATAATAATAGTAATAAGGATAATAATAATAGTTATCAGGATAAAGGCAAGAGTAATACGGATAGTAACAATAGAACGAGGATAATAATAGCAGTTATAGCGATAATATTAATAATAATAACTATAATAATAAGGATAATAATAATAGTTATAAGGATAAAGCCAAGACGAGTAGGGATAATAATAATAGTAATAAGAATAATAAGAACAGTTATAGCGATAATAATAATAATAATAATAATAATAATAAGGATAATAATAATAGTTATAAGGATAAAGCCAAGAGTAATAGGGATAATAATAATAGTAATAAGTATAAGAGTAATAGTTATAGCGATAATAATAATAATAATAAGGATAATGATAATAGTTATAAGGATAGAGACAAGAGTAATACGGATAGTAACAATAGAGTAAGGATAATAATAACAGTTATAGCGATAATAATAATAATAATTATAATAATAATAAGGATAATAATAATAGTTATAACGATAAAGCCAAGAGGAATAGAGATAATAATAATAATAATAAGGATAATAATAATAGCTATAAGGATAAAGGCAAGAGTAATGCGGATAGTAATAATAGAATAAGGATATATATAATAGTAATAAGAATAATAATAACAGTTATTTCGAAAATAATAATAGTAATAAGGATATTAATAATAGTTATAAGGATAAAGCCAAGAGGAATAGGGATAATAATAATAGTAATAAGTATAAGAATAATAATAATAAGGATAATAATAATAGTTATAAGGATAAAGACAAGAGGAGTAGGGATAATAATAATAGTAATAAGAATAATAAGAACAGTTATAGCAATAATAATAATAGTAATAAGGATAATAATAATAGTTATAAGGATAAAGGCAAGAGTAATACGGATAGTAACAATAGAACGAGGATAATAATAACAGTTATAGCGATAATAATAATAATGATAACTATAAGAATAATAGTTACAGCGACAATAATAATAATAATAATGATAATAATAATAGTTATAAGGATAGAGACAAGAGTAATACGGATAGTAACAATAGTAATAAGAATAATAAGAACAGTTATAGCAATAATAATAATAGTTATAAGGATAAAGGCAAGAGTAATACGGATAGTAACAATACAATAAGGATAATAATAACAGTTATAGCGATAATAATAATAATAATAAGGATAATAATAATAGTTATAAGGATAAAGGCAAGAGTAATGCGGATAGTAACAATAGAATAAGGATATAAATAATAGTAATAAGAATAATAATAACAGTTATTTCGAAAATAATAATAGTAATAAGGATATTAATAATAGTTATAAGGATAAAGGCAATAGTAATACGGATAGTAACAATAGAATGAGGATAATAATAACAGTTATAGCGATAATAATAATAATAATAACTATAAGAATAATAGTTATAGCGACAATAATAATAATAATGATAATAATAATAGTTATAAGGATAAAGGCAAGAGTAATACGGATAGTAACAATAGAGTAAGGATAATAATAACAGTTATAGCGATAATAATAATAATAATAATAATAATAATAATAATAAGGATAATAATAATAGTTATAAGGATAAAGACAAGAGGAGTAGGGATAATAATAATAGTATTAAGAATAATAAGAACAGTTATAGCAATAATAATATTAGTAATAAGGATAATAATAATAGTTATAAGGATAAAGGCAAGAGTAATACGGATAGTAACAATACAATAAGGATAATAATAACAGTTATAGCGATAATAATAATAATAATAATAATAATAATAATAAGGATAATAATAATAGTTATGAGGATAAGGCCAAGAGGAGTAGGGATAATAATAATAGTAATAAGAATAATAGGAACAGTTATAGCAATAATAATAATAGTAATAAGGCAAATAATAATAGTTATAAGGATAAAGGCAAGAGTAATACGGATAGTAACAATACAATAAGGATAATAATAACAGTTATAGCGATAATAATAATAATAAGGATAATAATAATAGTTGTAAGGATAAAGGCAAGAGTAATGCGGATAGTAACAATAGGATAACGATAATAATAATAGTAATAAGAATAATAATAACAGTCATTTCGAAAATAATAATAGTAATAAGGATAATAATAATAGTTATAAGGATAAAGGCAATAGTAATACGGATAGTAATAATAGAATGAGCATAATAATAACAGTTATAGCGATAATAATAATAATAATAATAAGGATAATAATAATAGTTATAAGGATAAAGCCAAGAGGAGTAGGGATAATAATAATAGTAATAAGAATAATAAGAACAGTTAAGACAATAATAATAATAGTAATAAGGATATTAATAATAGTTATAAGGATAAAGGCAATAGTAATACGGATAGTAACAATAGAATGAGGATAATAATAACAGTTATAGCGATAATAATAATAATAATAATAATAATAATAAGGATAATAATAATAGTTATAATGATAAAGACAAGAGGAGTAGGGATAATAATAATAGTAATAAGAATAATAAGAACAGTAATAGCAATAATAATAATAGTTATAAGGATAAAGGCAAGAGTAATACGGATAGTAACAATACAATAAGGATAATAATAACAGTTATAGCGATAATAATAATAATAATAAGGATAATAATAATAGTTATAAGGATAAAGGCAAGAGTAATGCGGATAGTTACAATAGAATAAGGATAATAATAATAGTAATAAGAATAATAATAACAGTTATTTCGAAAATAATAATAGTAATAATGATAATAATAATAGTTATAAGGATAAAGGCAATAGTAATACGGATAGTAACAATAGAATGAGCATAATAATAACAGTCATAGCGATAATAATAATAATAAGGATAATAATAATAGTTATCAGGATAAAGGCAAGAGTAATACGGATAGTAACAATTGAATAAGGATAATAATAACAGTTATAGCGTTAATAATAATAATAATAATAATAAGGATAATAATAATAGTTATAAGGATAAAGGCAAGAGTAATACGGATAGTAACAATAGAACGAGGATAATAATAACAGTTATAGCGATAATAATAATAATCATAACTATAAGAATAATAGTTATACCGACAATAATAATAATAATGATAATAATAATAGTTATAAGGAAAAAGGCAAGAGTAATACGGATAGTAACGATAGAGTAAGGATAATAATAACAGTTATAGCGATAATAATAATAATAATAATAATAATAATAATAATAATAAGGATAATAATAATAGTTATAAGGATAAAGGCAAGAGTAATACGGATAATAACAATAGAGCAAGGATAATAATAACAGTTATAGCGATAATAATAATAATAAGGATAATAATAATAGTTATAAGGATAAAGGCAAGAGTAATACGGATAGTAACAATACAATAAGGATAATAATAACAGTTATAGCGATAATAATAATAATAATAAGGATAATAATAATAGTTATAAGGATAAAGGCAAGAGTAATGCGGATAGTAACAATAGAATAAGGATAATAATAATAGTAATAAGAATAATAATAACAGTTATTTCGAAAATAATAATAGTAATAATGATAATAATAATAGTTATAGCGACAATAATAATAATAATGATAATAATAATAGTTATAAGGAAAAAGGCAAGAGTAATACGGATAGTAACGATAGAGTAAGGATAATAATAACAGTTATAGCGATAATAATAATAATAATAATAATAATAATAAGGATAATAATAATAGTCATAAGGATAAAGACAAGAGGAGTAGGGATAATAATAATAGTAATAAGAATAATAAGAACAGTTATAGCAATAATAATAATAGTAATAAGGATAATAATAATAGTTATAAGGATAAAGGCAAGAGTAATACGGATAGTAACAATACAATAAGGATAATAATAACAGTTATAGCGATAATAATAATAATAAGGATAATAATAATAGTTGTAAGGATAAAGGCAAGAGTAATGCGGATAGTAACAATAGGAGAAGGATAATAATAATAATAAGGATAATAATAATAGTTGTAAGGATAAAGGCAAGAGTAATGCGGATAGTAACAATAGGAGAAGGATAATAATAATAGTAATAAGAATAATAATAACAGTTATTTCGAAAATAATAATAGTAATAAGGATAATAATAATAGTTATAAGGATAAAGGCAATAGTAATACGGATAGTAATAATAGGATGAGCATAATAATAACAGTTATAGCGATAATAATAATAATAATAATAAGGATAATAATAATAGTTATGAGGATAAAGGCGAGAGTAATACGGATAGTAACAATAGAATGAGGATAATAATAACAGTTATAGCGATAATAATAATAATAATAATAAGGATAATAATAATAGTTATAAGGATAAAGGCAAGAGTAATACGGATCGTAACAATAGAACGAGGATAATAATAACAGTTATAGCGATAATAATAATAATAATAACTATAAGAATAATAGTTATAGCGACAATAATAATAATAATGATAATAATAATAGTTATAAGGATAAAGGCAAGAGTAATACGGATAGTAACAATAGAGTAAGGATAATAATAACAGTTATAGCGATAATAATAATAATAATAATAATAATAATAATAATAAGGATAATAATAATAGTTATAAGGATAAAGACAAGAGGAGTAGGGATAATAATAATAGTAATAAGAATAATAAGAACAGTTATAGCAATAATAATAATAGTCATAAGGATAATAATAACAGTTATAGCGATAATAATAATAATAATAATAATAATAATAATAATAATAATAAGGATAATAATAATAGTTATAAGGATAAAGCCAAGAGGTGTAGGGATAATAATAATAGTAATAAGAATAATAAGAACAGTTAAGGCAATAATAATAATAGTAATAAGGATATTAATAATAGTTATAAGGATAAAGGCAATAGTAATACGGATAGTAACAATAGAATGAGGATAATAATAACAGTTATAGCGATAATAATAATAATAATAATAATAATAATAAGGATAATAATAATAGTTATAATGATAAAGACAAGAGGAGTAGGGATAATAATAATAGTAATAAGAATAATAAGAACAGTAATAGCAATAATAATAATAGTTATAAGGATAAAGGCAAGAGTAATACGGATAGTAACAATACAATAAGGATAATAATAACAGTTATAGCGATAATAATAATAATAATAAGGATAATAATAATAGTTATAAGGATAAAGGCAAGAGTAATGCGGATAGTTACAATAGAATAAGGATAATAATAACAGTAATAAGAATAATAATAACAGTTATTTCGAAAATAATAATAGTAATAATGATAATAATAATAGTTATAAGGATAAAGGCAATAGTAATACGGATAGTAACAATAGAATGAGCATAATAATAACAGTCATAGCGATAATAATAATAATAAGGATAATAATAATAGTTATCAGGATAAAGGCAAGAGTAATACGGATAGTAACAATTGAATAAGGATAATAATAACAGTTATAGCGTTAATAATAATAATAATAATAAGGATAATAATAATAGTTATAAGGATAAAGGCAAGAGTAATACGGATAGTAACAATAGAACGAGGATAATAATAACAGTTATAGCGATAATAATAATAATCATAACTATAAGAATAATAGTTATACCGACAATAATAATAATAATGATAATAATAATAGTTATAAGGAAAAAGGCAAGAGTAATACGGATAGTAACGATAGAGTAAGGATAATAATAACAGTTATAGCGATAATAATAATAATAATAATAATAATAATAATAATAAGGATAATAATAATAGTTATAAGGATAAAGACAAGAGGAGTAGGGATAATAATAATAGTAATAAGAATAATAAGAACAGTTATAGCAATAATAATAATAGTAATAAGGATAATAATAATAGTTATAAGGATAAAGGCAAGAGTAATACGGATAGTTACAATAGAGCAAGGATAATAATAACAGTTATAGCGATAATAATAATAATAAGGATAATAATAATAGTTATAAGGATAAAGGCAAGAGTAATACGGATAGTAACAATACAATAAGGATAATAATAACAGTTATAGCGATAATAATAATAATAATAATAATAATAATAATAATAATAATAAGGATAATAATAATAGTTATAAGGATAAAGCCAAGAGGAGTAGGGATAATAATAATAGTAATAAGAATAATAAGAACAGTTAAGGCAATAATAATAATAGTAATAAGGATAATAATAATAGTTATAAGGATAAAGGCAATAGTAATACGGATAGTAATAATAGAATGAGCATAATAATAACAGTTATAGCGATAATAATAATAATAATAATAAGGATAATAATAATAGTTATCAGGATAAAGGCAAGAGTAATACGGATAGTAACAATAGAATGAGGATAATAATAACAGTCATAGCGATAATAATAATAATAATAATAAGGATAATAATAATAGTTATAAGGATAAAGGCAAGAGTAATACGGATAGTAACAATAGAACGAGGATAATAATAACAGTTATAGCGATAATAATAATAATAATAACTATAAGAATAATAGTTATAGCGACAATAATAATAATAATAATGATAATAATAATAGTTATAAGGATAAAGGCAAGAGTAATACGGATAGTAACAATAGAGTAAGGATAATAATAACAGTTATAGCGATAATAATAATAATAATAATAATAATAATAAGGATAATAATAATAGTTATAAGGATAAAGCCAAGAGGACTAGGGATAATAATAATAGTAATGAGTATAAGAATAATAGTTATAGCGATAATAATAATAATAATAAGGATAATAATAATAGTTATAAGGATAGAGACAAGAGTAATACGGATAGTAACAATAGAGTAAGGATAATAATAACAGTTATAGCGATAATAATAATAATAATAATAATAATAATAAGGATAATAATAATAGTTATAAGGATAAAGCCAAGAGGAATAGGGATAATAATAATAGTAATAAGTATAAGAATAATAATAATAAGGATAATAATAATAGTTATAAGGATAAAGACAAGAGGAGTACGGATAATAATAATAGTAATAAGAATAATAAGAACAGATATAGCAATAATAATAATAGTAATAAGGATAATAATAATAGTTATAAGGATAAAGGCAAGAGTAATACGGATAGTAACAATACAATAAGGATAATAATAACAGTTATAGCGATAATAATAATAATAATAATAATAATAATAATAATAATAATAAGGATAATAATAATAGTTATAAGGATAAAGACAAGAGGAGTAGGGATAATAATAATAGTAATAAGAATAATAAGAACAGTTAAGGCAATAATAATAATAGTAATAAGGATAATAATAATAGTTATAAGGATAAAGGCAATAGTAATACGGATAGTAATAATAGAATGAGCATAATAATAACAGTTATAGCGATAATAATAATAATAATAATAAGGATAATAATAATAGTTATCAGGATAAAGGCAAGAGTAATACGGATAGTAACAATAGAATGAGGATAATAATAACAGTCATAGGGATAATAATAATAATAATAATAAGGATAATAATAATAGTTATAAGGATAAAGGCAAGAGTAATACGGATAGTAACAATAGAACGAGGATAATAATAACAGTTATAGCGATAATAATAATAATAATAATAAGGATAATAATAATGGTTATAAGGATAAAAGCAAGAGTAATACGGATAGTAACAATAGAACGAGGATAATAATAACAGTTATAGCGATAATAATAATAATAATAATAAGGATAATAATAATGGTTATAAGGATAAAAGCAAGAGTAATACGGATAGTAACAATAGAACGAGGATAATAATAACAGTTATAGCGATAATAATAATAATAATAACTATAAGAATAATAGTTATAGCGAGAATAATAATAATAATAATGATAATAATAATAGTTATAAGGATAAAGGCAAGAGTAATACGGATAGTAACAATAGAGTAAGGATAATAATAACAGTTATAGCGATAATAATAATAATAATAATAATAATAATAAGGATAATAATAATAGTTATAAGGATAAAGCCAAGAGGACTAGGGATAATAATAATAGTAATGAGTATAAGAATAATAGTTATAGCGATAATAATAATAATAATAAGGATAATAATAATAGTTATAAGGATAGAGACAAGAGTAATACGGATAGTAACAATAGAGTAAGGATAATAATAACAGTTATAGCGATAATAATAATAATAATAATAATAATAATAATAATAATAATAAGGATAATAATAATAGTTATAAGGATAAAGCCAAGAGGTGTAGGGATAATAATAATAGTAATAAGAATTATAAGAACAGTTAAGGCAATAATAATAATAGTAATAAGGATATTAATAATAGTTATAAGGATAAAGGCAATAGTAATACGGATAGTAACAATAGAATGAGGATAATAATAACAGTTATAGCGATAATAATAATAATAATAATAATAATAATAAGGATAATAATAATAGTTATAATGATAAAGACAAGAGGAGTAGGGATAATAATAATAGTAATAAGAATAATAAGAACAGTAATAGCAATAATAATAATAGTTATAAGGATAAAGGCAAGAGTAATACGGATAGTAACAATACAATAAGGATAATAATAACAGTTATAGCGATAATAATAATAATAATAAGGATAATAATAATAGTTATAAGGATAAAGGCAAGAGTAATGCGGATAGTTACAATAGAATAAGGATAATAATAACAGTAATAAGAATAATAATAACAGTTATTTCGAAAATAATAATAGTAATAATGATAATAATAATAGTTATAAGGATAAAGGCAATAGTAATACGGATAGTAACAATAGAATGAGCATAATAATAACAGTCATAGCGATAATAATAATAATAAGGATAATAATAATAGTTATCAGGATAAAGGCAAGAGTAATACGGATAGTAACAATTGAATAAGGATAATAATAACAGTTATAGCGTTAATAATAATAATAATAATAAGGATAATAATAATAGTTATAAGGATAAAGGCAAGAGTAATACGGATAGTAACAATAGAACGAGGATAATAATAACAGTTATAGCGATAATAATAATAATCATAACTATAAGAATAATAGTTATACCGACAATAATAATAATAATGATAATAATAATAGTTATAAGGAAAAAGGCAAGAGTAATACGGATAGTAACGATAGAGTAAGGATAATAATAACAGTTATAGCGATAATAATAATAATAATAATAATAATAATAATAATAATAAGGATAATAATAATAGTTATAAGGATAAAGACAAGAGGAGTAGGGATAATAATAATAGTAATAAGAATAATAAGAACAGTTATAGCAATAATAATAATAGTAATAAGGATAATAATAATAGTTATAAGGATAAAGGCAAGAGTAATACGGATAGTAACAATAGAGCAAGGATAATAATAACAGTTATAGCGATAATAATAATAATAAGGATAATAATAATAGTTATAAGGATAAAGGCAAGAGTAATACGGATAGTAACAATACAATAAGGATAATAATAACAGTTATAGCGATAATAATAATAATAATAGGGATAATAATAATAGGGATAATAATAATAGTTATAAGGATAAAGCCAAGAGGAGTAGGGATAATAATAATAGTAATAAGAATAATAAGAACAGTTAAGGCAATAATAATAATAGTAATAAGGATAATAATAATAGTTATAAGGATAAAGGCAATAGTAATACGGATAGTAATAATAGAATGAGCATAATAATAACAGTTATAGCGATAATAATAATAATAATAATAAGGATAATAATAATAGTTA
>CAMAOC010000125.1:0-40000 GCA_945859555.1 Megachile ligniseca | reverse complement strand
AATAACAGTCATAGGGATAATAATAATAATAATAATAAGGATAATAATAATAGTTATAAGGATAAAGGCAAGAGTAATACGGATAGTAACAATAGAACGAGGATAATAATAACAGTTATAGCGATAATAATAATAATAATAATAACTATAAGAATAATAGTTATAGCGACAATAATAATAATAATAATGATAATAATAATAGTTATAAGGATAAAGGCAAGAGTAATACGGATAGTAACAATAGAGTAAGGATAATAATAACAGTTATAGCGATAATAATAATAATAATAATAATAATAATAAGGATAATAATAATAGTTATAAGGATAAAGCCAAGAGGAATAGGGATAATAATAATAGTAATAAGAATAATAAGAACAGTTATAGCAATAATAATAATAGTAATAAGGATAATAATAATAGTTATAAGGATAAAGACAAGAGGAGTAGGGATAATAATAATAGTAATAAGAATAATAAGAACAGTTATAGCAATAATAATAATAGTAATAAGGATAATAATAATAGTTATAAGAATAAAGGCAAGAGTAATACGGATAGTAACAATACAATAAGGATAATAATAACAGTTATAGCGATAATAATAATAATAAGGATAATAATAATAGTTGTAAGGATAAAGGCAAGAGTAATGCGGATAGTAACAATAGAATAAGGATATAAATAATAGTAATAAGAATAATAATAACAGTTATTTCGAAAATAATAATAGTAATAAGGATATTAATAGTAGTTATAAGGATAAAGGCAATAGTAATACGGATAGTAACAATAGAATGAGGATAATAATAACAGTTATAGCGATAATAATAATAATAATAATAATAATAATAATAATAATAATAAGGATAATAATAATAGTTATAAGGATAAAGGCAAGAGTAATACGGATAGTAACAATACAATAAGAATAATAATAACAGTTATAGCGATAATAATAATAATAATAAGGATAATAATAATAGTTATAAGGATAAAGGCAATAGTAATACGGATAGTAACAATAGAATGAGGATAATAATAACAGTTATAGCGATAATAATAATAATAATAATAATAAGGATAATAATATTAGTTATAAGGATAAAGGCAAGAGTAATACGGATAGTAACAATAGAACGAGGATAATAATAACAGTTATAGCGATAATAATAATAATAATAACTATAAGAATAATAGTTATAGCGACAATAATAATAATAATAATGATAATAATAATAGTTATAAGGATAAAGGCAAGAGTAATACGGATAGTAACAATAGAGTAAGGATAATAATAACAGTTATAGCGATAATAATAATAACAATAATAATAATAATAATAATAATAAGGATAATAATAATAGCTATAAGGATTAAAGCAAGAGGAATAGGGATAATAATAATAGTAATAAGTATAAGAATAATAGTTATAGCGATAATAATAATAATAATAAGGATAATAATAATAGTTATAAGGATAAAGACAGGAGGAGTAGGGATAATGATAATTGTAATAAGAATAATAAGAACAGTTATAGCAATAATAATAATAGTAATTAGGATAATAATAATCGTTATAAGGATAAAGGCAATAGTAATACGGACAGTAACAATAGAATGAGGATAATAATAATAGTAATAAGAATAATAATAACAGTTATTTCGAAAATAATATTAGTAATAAGGATAATAATAATAGTTATAAGGATAAAGGCAATAGTAATACGGACAGTAACAATAGAATGAGGATAATAATAACAGTTATAGCGATCATAATAATAATAATAATAAGGATAATAATAATGGTTATAAGGATAAAAGCAAGAGTAATACGGATAGTAACAATAGAACTAGGATAATAATAACAGTTATAGCGATAATAATAATAATAATAACTATAAGAATAATAGTTATAGCGAGAATAATAATAATAATAATGATAATAATAATAGTTATAAGGATAAAGGCAAGAGTAATACGGATAGTAACAATAGAGTAAGGATAATAATAACAGTTATAGCGATAATAATAATAATAATAATAATAATAATAATAAGGATAATAATAATAGTTATAAGGATAAAGCCAAGAGGACTAGGGATAATAATAATAGTAATGAGTATAAGAATAATAGTTATAGCGATAATAATAATAATAATAAGGATAATAATAATAGTTATAAGGATAGAGACAAGAGTAATACGGATAGTAACAATAGAGTAAGGATAATAATAACAGTTATAGCGATAATAATAATAATAATAATAATAATAAGGATAATAATAATAGTTATAAGGATAAAGCCAAGAGGAATAGGGATAATAATAATAGTAATAAGTATAAGAATAATAATAATAAGGATAATAATAATAGTTATAAGGATAAAGACAAGAGGAGTACGGATAATAATAATAGTAATAAGAATAATAAGAACAGTTATAGCAATAATAATAATAGTAATAAGGATAATAATAATAGTTATAAGGATAAAGGCAAGAGTAATACGGATAGTAACAATACAATAAGGATAATAATAACAGTTATAGCGATAATAATAATAATAATAATAATAATAATAATAATAATAATAAGGATAATAATAATAGTTATAAGGATAAAGACAAGAGGAGTAGGGATAATAATAATAGTAATAAGAATAATAAGAACAGTTAAGGCAATAATAATAATAGTAATAAGGATAATAATAATAGTTATAAGGATAAAGGCAATAGTAATACGGATAGTAATAATAGAATGAGCATAATAATAACAGTTATAGCGATAATAATAATAATAATAATAAGGATAATAATAATAGTTATCAGGATAAAGGCAAGAGTAATACGGATAGTAACAATAGAATGAGGATAATAATAACAGTCATAGGGATAATAATAATAATAATAATAAGGATAATAATAATAGTTATAAGGATAAAGCCAAGAGGAATAGGGATAATAATAATAGCAATAAGAATAATAAGAACAGTTATAGCAATAATAATAATAGTAATAAGGATAATAATAATAGTTATAAGGATAAAGACTAGAGGAGTAGGGATAATAATAATAGTAATAAGAATAATAAGAACAGTTATAGCAATAATAATAATAGTAATAAGGACAATAATAATAGTTATAAGAATAAAGGCAAGAGTAATACGGATAGTAACAATACAATAAGGATAATAATAACAGTTATAGCGATAATAATAATAATAAGGATAATAATAATAGTTGTAAGGATAAAGGCAAGAGTAATGCGGATAGTAACAATAGAATAAGGATATAAATAATAGTAATAAGAATAATAATAACAGTTATTTCGAAAATAATAATAGTAATAAGGATATTAATAGTAGTTATAAGGATAAAGGCAATAGTAATACGGATAGTAACAATAGAATGAGGATAATAATAACAGTTATAGCGATAATAATAATAATAATAATAATAATAATAATAATAATAAGGATAATAATAATAGTTATAAGGATAAAGGCAAGAGTAATACGGATAGTAACAATACAATAAGAATAATAATAACAGTTATAGCGATAATAATAATAATAATAAGGATAATAATAATAGTTATAAGGATAAAGGCAATAGTAATACGGATAGTAACAATAGAATGAGGATAATAATAACAGTTATAGCGATAATAATAATAATAATAATAATAAGGATAATAATAATCGTTATAAGGATAAAGGCAAGAGTAATGCGGATAGTAACAATAGAATAAGGATAATAATAATAGTAATAAGAATAATAATAACAGTTATTTCGAAAATAATATTAGTAATAAGGATAATAATAATAGTTATAAGGATAAAGGCAATAGTAATACGGACAGTAACAATAGAATGAGGATAATAATAATAGTAATAAGAATAATAATAACAGTTATTTCGAAAATAATATTAGTAATAAGGATAATAATAATAGTTATAAGGATAAAGGCAATAGTAATACGGACAGTAACAATAGAATGAGGATAATAATAACAGTTATAGCGATAATAATAATAATAATAATAAGGATAATAATAATGGTTATAAGGATAAAAGCAAGAGTAATACGGATAGTAACAATAGAACGAGGATAATAATAACAGTTATAGCGATAATAATAATAATAATAACTATAAGAATAATAGTTATAGCGAGAATAATAATAATAATAATGATAATAATAATAGTTATAAGGATAAAGGCAAGAGTAATACGGATAGTAACAATAGAGTAAGGATAATAATAACAGTTATAGCGATAATAATAATAATAATAATAATAATAATAAGGATAATAATAATAGTTATAAGGATAAAGCCAAGAGGACTAGGGATAATAATAATAGTAATGAGTATAAGAATAATAGTTATAGCGATAATAATAATAATAATAAGGATAATAATAATAGTTATAAGGATAGAGACAAGAGTAATACGGATAGTAACAATAGAGTAAGGATAATAATAACAGTTATAGCGATAATAATAATAATAATAATAATAATAAGGATAATAATAATAGTTATAAGGATAAAGCCAAGAGGAATAGGGATAATAATAATAGTAATAAGTATAAGAATAATAATAATAAGGATAATAATAATAGTTATAAGGATAAAGACAAGAGGAGTACGGATAATAATAATAGTAATAAGAATAATAAGAACAGTTATAGCAATAATAATAATAGTAATAAGGATAATAATAATAGTTATAAGGATAAAGGCAAGAGTAATACGGATAGTAACAATACAATAAGGATAATAATAACAGTTATAGCGATAATAATAATAATAATAATAATAATAATAATAATAATAATAATAAGGATAATAATAATAGTTATAAGGATAAAGACAAGAGGAGTAGGGATAATAATAATAGTAATAAGAATAATAAGAACAGTTATAGCAATAATAATAATAGTTATAAGGATAAAGGCAAGAGTAATACGGATAGTAACAATACAATAAGGATAATAATAACAGTTATAGCGATAATAATAATAATAATAAGGATAATAATAATAGTTATAAGGATAAAGGCAAGAGTAATGCGGATAGTAACAATAGAATAAGGATAATAATAATAGTAATAAGAATAATAATAACAGTTATTTCGAAAATAATAATTGTAATAATGATAATAATAATAGTTATAAGGATAAAGGCAATAGTAATACGGATAGTAACAATAGAATGAGCATAATAATAACTGTTATTGCGATAATAATAATAATAATAATAAGGATAATAATAATAGTTATCAGGATAAAGGCAAGAGTAATACGGATAGTAACAATACAATAAGGATAATAATAACAGTTATAGCGATAATAATAATAATAAGGATAATAATAATAGTTGTAAGGATAAAGGCAAGAGTAATGCGGATAGTAACAATAGAATAAGGATATAAATAATAGTAATAAGAATAATAATAACAGTTATTTCGAAAATAATAATAGTAATAAGGATAATAATAATAGTTATAAGGATAAAGGCAATAGTAATACGGACAGTAACAATAGAATGAGGATAATAATAACAGTTATAGCGATAATAATAATAATAATAATAAGGATAATAATAATGGTTATAAGGATAAAGGCAAGAGTAATACGGATAGTAACAATAGAACGAGGATAATAATAACAGTTATAGCGATAATAATAATAATAATAACTATAAGAATAATAGTTATAGCGAGAATAATAATAATAATAATGATAATAATAATAGTTATAAGGATAAAGGCAAGAGTAATGCGGATAGTAACAATAGAATAAGGATAATAATAATAGTAATAAGAATAATAATAACAGTTATTTCGAAAATAATAATAGTAATAATGATAATAATAATAGTTATAAGGATAAAGGCAATAGTAATACGGATAGTAACAATAGAATGAGCATAATAATAACAGTTAGTGCGATAATAATAATAATAATAATAAGGATAATAATAATAGTTATCAGGATAAAGGGAAGAGTAATACGGATAGTAACAATAGAATGAGGATAATAATAACAGTAATAGCGATAATAATAATAATAATAATAAGGATAATAATAATAGTTATAAGGATAAAGGCAAGAATAATACGGATAGTAACAATAGAACGAGGATAATAATAACAGTTATAGCGATAATAATAATAATAATAACTATAAGAATAATAGTTATAGCGACAATAATAATAATAATAATGATAATAATAATAGTTATAGGGATAAAGGCAAGAGTAATACGGATAGTAACAATAGAGTAAGGATAATAATAATAGTAATAAGTATAAGAATAATAGTTATAGCGTTAATAATAATAATAATAGTTATAAGGATAGAGACAAGAGTAATACGGATAGTAACAATAGAGTAAGGATAATAATAACAGTTATAGCGATAATAATAATAATAATAATAATAATAAGGATAATAATAATAGTTATAAGGATAAAGCCAAGAGGAATAGGGATAATAATAATAGTAATAAGTATAAGAATAATAATAATAAGGATAATAATAATAGTTATAAGGATAAAGACAAGAGGAGTACGGATAATAATAATAGTAATAAGAATAATAAGAACAGTTATAGCAATAATAATAATAGTTACAAGGATAAAGGCAAGAGTAATACGGATAGTAACAATACAATAAGGATAATAATAACAGTTATAGCGATAATAATAATAATAATAAGGATAATAATAATAGTTATAAGGATAAAGGCAAGAGTAATGCGGATAGTAACAAGAGAAAAAGGATAATAATAATAGTAATAAGAATAATAAGAACAGTTATTTCGAAAATAATAATAGTAATAATGATAATAATAATAGTTATACGGATAAAGGCAATAGTAATACGGATAGTAACAATAGAATGAGCATAATAATAACAGTTACAGCGATAATCATAATAATAATAATAAGGATCATAATAATAGTTATAAGGATAAAGGCAAGAGTAATACGGATAGTAACAATAGAATGAGGATAATAATAACAGTTATAGCGATAATAATAATAATAATATTAATAATAATAATAATAATAATAAGGATAATAATAATAGTTATAAGGATAAAGACAAGAGGAGTAGGGATAATAATAATAGTAATAAGAATAATAAGAACAGTTATAGCAATAATAATAATAGTTATAAGGATAAAGGCAAGAGTAATACGGATAGTAACAATAGAGTAAGGATAATAATAACAGTTTATAGCGATAATAATATAATAATAATAATAATAATAAGGATAATAATAATAGTTATAAGGATAAAGCCAAGAGGACTAGGGATAATAATAATAGTAATGAGTATAAGAATAATAGTTATAGCGATAATAATAATAATAATAAGGATAATAATAATAGTTATAAGGATAGAGACAAGAGTAATACGGATAGTAACAATAGAGTAAGGATAATAATAACAGTTATAGCGATAATAATAATAATAATAATAATAATAAGGATAATAATAATAGTTATAAGGATAAAGCCAAGAGGAATAGGGGATAATAATAATAGTAATAAGTATAAGAATAATAATAATAAGGATAATAATAATAGTTATAAGGATAAAGACAAGAGGAGTACGGATAATAATAATAGTAATAAGAATAATAAGAACAGTTTATAGCAATAATAATAATAGTAATAAGGATAATAATAATAGTTATAAGGATAAAGGCAAGAGTAATACGGATAGTAACAATACAATAAGGATAATAATAACAGTTATAGCGATAATAATAATAATAATAATAATAATTAATAATAATAATAATAATAAGGATAATAATAATAGTTATAAGGATAAAGACAAGAGGAGTAGGGATAATAATAATAGTAATAAGAATAATAAGAACAGTTATAGCAATAATAATAATAGTTATAAGGATAAAGGCAAGAGTAATACGGATAGTAACAATACAATAAGGATAATAATAACAGTTATAGCGATAATAATAATAATAATAAGGATAATAATAATAGTTTATAAGGATAAAGGCAAGAGTAATGCGGATAGTAACAATAGAATAAGGATAATAATAATAGTAATAAGAATAATAATAACAGTTATTTCGAAAATAATAATAGTAATAATGATAATAATAATAGTTATAAGGATAAAGGGCAATAGTAATACGGATAGTAACAATAGAATGAGCATAATAATAACTGTTATTGCGATAATAATAATAATAATAATAAGGATAATAATAATAGTTATCAGGATAAAGGCAAGAGTAATACGGATAGTAACAATACAATAAGGATAATAATAACAGTTATAGCGATAATAATAATAATAAGGATAATAATAATAGTTGTAAGGATAAAGGCAAGAGTAATGCGGATAGTAACAATAGAATAAGGATATAAATAATAGTAATAAGAATAATAATAACAGTTATTTCGAAAATAATAATAGTAATAAGGATAATAATAATAGTTATAAGGATAAAGGCAATAGTAATACGGACAGTAACAATAGAATGAGGATAATAATAACAGTTATAGCGATAATAATAATAATAATAATAAGGATAATAATAATGGTTATAAGGATAAAGGCAAGAGTAATACGGATAGTAACAATAGAACGAGGATAATAATAACAGTTATAGCGATAATAATAATAATAATAACTATAAGAATAATAGTTTATAGCGAGAATAATAATAATAATAATGATAATAATAATAGTTATAAGGATAAAGGCAAGAGTAATGCGGATAGTAACAATAGAATAAGGATAATAAATAATAGTAATAAGAATAATAATAACAGTTATTTCGAAATAATAATAGTAATAATGATAATAATAATAGTTATAAGGATAAAGGCAATAGTAATACGGATAGTAACAATAGAATGAGCATAATAATAACAGTTAGTGCGATAATAATAATAATAATAATAAGGATAATAATAATAGTTATCAGGATAAAGGGAAGAGTAATACGGATAGTAACAATAGAATGAGGATAATAATAACAGTAATAGCGATAATAATAATAATAATAATAAGGATAATAATAATAGTTATAAGGATAAAGGCAAGAATAATACGGATAGTAACAATAGAACGAGGATAATAATAACAGTTTATAGCGATAATAATAATAATAATAACTATAAGAATAATAGTTATAGCGACAATAATAATAATAATAATGATAATAATAATAGTTATAGGGATAAAGGCAAGAGTATTACGGATAGTAACAATAGAGTAAGGATAATAATAATAGTAATAAGTATAAGAATAATAGTTATAGCGTTAATAATAATAATAATAATAGCTATAAGGATAGAGACAAGAGTAATACGGATAGTAACAATAGAGTAAGGATAATAATAACAGTTATAGCGAGAATAATAATAATAATAATAATAATAAGGATAATAATAATAGTTATAAGGATAAAGCAAGAGGAATAGGGATAATAATAATAGTAATAAGTATAAGAATAATAATAATAAGGATAATAATAATAGTTATAAGGATAAAGACAAGAGGAGTACGGATAATAATAATAGTAATAAGAATAATAAGAACAGTTATAGCAATAATAATAATAGTAATAAGGATAATAATAATAGTTATAAGGATAAAGGCAAGAGTAATACGGATAGTAACAATACAATAAGGATAATAATAACAGTTATAGCGATAATAATAATAATAATAATAATAATAATAATAATAATAATAATAAGGATAATAATAATAGTTATAAGGATAAAGACAAGAGGAGTAGGGATAATAATAATAGTAATAAGAATAATAAGAACAGTTATAGCAATAATAATAATAGTTATAAGGATAAAGGCAAGAGTAATACGGATAGTAACAATACAATAAGGATAATAATAACAGTTATAGCGATAATAATAATAATAATAAGGATAATAATAATAGTTATAAGGATAAAGGCAAGAGTAATGCGGATAGAAACAATAGAATAAGGATAATAATAATAGTAATAAGAATAATAATAACAGTTATTTCGAAAATAATAATAGTAATAATGATAATAATAATAGTTATACGGATAAAGGCAATAGTAATACGGATAGTAACAATAGAATGAGCATAATAATAACAGTTATAGCGATAATAATAATAATAATAATAAGGATAATAATAATAGTTATAAGGATAAAGGCAAGAGTAATACGGATAGTAACAATAGAATGAGGATAATAATAACAGTTATAGCGATAATAATAATAATAATAATAATAATAATAATAATAATAATAAGGATAATAATAATAGTTATAAGGATGAAGACAAGAGGAGTAGGGATAATAATAATAGTAATAAGAATAATAAGAACAGTTATAGCAATAATAATAATAGTTATAAGGATAAAGGCAAGAGTAATACGGATAGTAACAATACAATAAGGATAATAATAACAGTTATAGCGATAATAATAATAATAATAAGGATAATAATAATAGTTATAAGGATAAAGGCAAGAGTAATGCGGATAGTAACAATAGAAAAAGGATAATAATAATAGTCATAAGAATAATAAGAACAGTTATTTCGAAAATAATAATAGTAATAATGATAATAATAATAGTTATACGGATAAAGGCAATAGTAATACGGATAGTAACAATAGAATGAGCATAATAATAACAGTTACAGCGATAATCATAATAATAATAATAATAATAATAATAATAATAAGGATAATAATAATAGTTATAAGGATAAAGACAAGAGGAGTAGGGATAATAATAATAGTAATAAGAATAATAATAACAGTTATTTCGAAAATAATAATAGTAATAATGATAATAATAATAGTTATACGGATAAAGGCAATAGTAATACCGATAGTAACAATAGAATGAGCATAATAATAACAGTTATAGCGATAATAATAATAATAATAATAATAAGGATAATAATAATAGTTATAAGGATAAAGGCAAGAGTAATACGGATAGTAACAATAGAGTAAGGATAATACTAACAGTTATAGCGATAATAATAATAGTAATAAGAATAATAAGAACAGTTATAGCAATAATAATAATAGTAATAAGGATAATAATAATAGTTATTTCGAAAATAATAATAGTAATAAGGATATTAATAATAGTTATAAGGATAAAGGCAATAGTAATACGGATAGTAACAATAGATTGAGGATCATCATAACAGTTTTAGCGATAATAATAATAATAATAATAATAATAATAATAAGGATAATAATAATAGTTATAAGGATAAAGACAAGAGGAGTAGGGATAATAATAATAGTAATAAGAATAATAAGAACAGTTATAGCAATAATAATAATAGTTATAAGGATAAAGGCAAGAGTAATACGGATAGTAACAATAGAATGAGGATAATAATAACAGTTATAGCGATAATAATAATAGTAATAAGAATAATAAGAACAGTTATTGCAATAATAATAATAGTAATAAGGATAATAATAATAGTTATAAGGATAAAGGCAAGATTAATACGGATAGTAACAATACAATAAGGATAATAATAACAGTTATAGCGATAATAATAATAATAATAATAATAATAATAATAATAATGAAGATAATAATAATAGTTATAGGGATAAAGACAAGAGGAGTAGGGATAATAATAATAGTAATAAGAATAATAAGAACAGTTATAGCAATAATAATAATAGTAATAAGGATAATAATAATAGTTATAAGGATAAAGGCAAGAGTAATACGGATAGTAACAATACAATAAGGATAATAATAACAGTTATAGCGATAATAATAATAATAAGGATAATAATAATAGTTATAAGGATAAAGCCAAGAGGAATAGGGATAATAATAATAGTAATAAGTATAAGAATAATAATAATAAGGATAATAATAATAGTTATAAGGATAAAGACAAAAGGAGTACGGATAATAATAATAGTAATAAGAATAATAATAACAGTTATTTCGAAAATAATAATAGTAATAATGATAATAATAATAGTTATACGGATAAGGCAATAGTAATACGGATAGTAACAATAGAATGAGCATAATAATAACAGTTATAGCGATAATAATAATAATAATAATAAGGATAATAATAATAGTTATAAGGATAAAGGCAAGAGTAATACGGATAGTAACAATAGAATGAGGATAATAATAACAGTTATAGCGATAATAATAATAATAATAATAATAATAAGGATAATAATAATAGTTATAAGGATAAAGGCAAGAGTAATACGGATAGTAACAATAGAGTAAGGATAATAATAACAGTTATAGCGATAATAATAATAGTAATAAGAATAATAAGAACAGTTATAGCAATAATAATAATAGTAATAAGGATAATAATAATAGTTATTTCGAAAATAATAATAGTAATAAGGATATTAATAATAGTTATAAGGATAAAGGCAATAGTAATACGGATAGTAACAATAGATTGAGGATCATAATAACAGTTATAGCGATAATAATAATAATAATAATAATAATAATAAGGATAATAATAATAGTTATAAGGATAAAGACAAGAGGAGTAGGGATAATAATAATAGTAATAAGAATAATAATAATAGTTATAAGGATAAAGACAAGAGTAATAGGGATAGTAATAATAGAATAAGGATAATAATAACAGTGATAGCGATAATAATAATAGTTATAAGGATAAAGACAAGAGGAGTAGGGATAATAATAATAGTAATAAGAATAATAAGAACAGTTATAGCAATAATAATAATAGTTATAAGGATAAAGGCAAGAGTAATACGGATAGTAACAATACAATAAGGATAATAATAACAGTTATAGCGATAATAATAATAGTAATAAGGATAATAATAATAGTTATAAGGATAAAGGCAAGAGTAATGCGGATAGTAACAATAGAATAAGGATAATAATAATAGTAATAAGAATAATAATAACAGTTATTTCGAAAATAGTAATAGTAATAATGATAATAATAATAGTTATACGGATAAAGGCAATAGTAATACGGATAGTAACAATAGAATGAGCATAATAATAACAGTTATAGCGATAATAATAATAATAATAATAAGGATAATAATAATAGTTATAAGGATAAAGGCAAGAGTAATACGGATAGTAACAATAGAATGAGGATAATAATAACAGTTATAGCGATAATAATAATAATAATAATAATAATAATAATAATAATAAGGATAATAATAATAGTTATAAGGATGAAGACAAGAGGAGTAGGGATAATAATAATAGTAATAAGAATAATAAGAACAGTTATAGCAATAATAATAATAGTAATAAGGATAATAATAATAGTTATAAGGATAAAGGCAAGAGTAATACGGATAGTAACAATACAATAAGGATAATAATAACAGTTATAGCGATAATAATAATAATAATAATAATAATAATAATAATAATAATAATAAGGATAATAATAATAGTTATAAGGATAAAGACAAGAGGAGTAGGGATAATAATAATAGTAATAAGAATAATAAGAACAGTTATAGCAATAATAATAATAGTTATAAGGATAAAGGCAAGAGTAATACGGATAGTAACAATACAATAAGGATAATAATAACAGTTATAGCGATAATAATAATAATAATAAGGATAATAATAATAGTTATAAGGATAAAGGCAAGAGTAATGCGGATAGTAACAATAGAATAAGGATAATAATAATAGTAATAAGAATAATAATAACAGTTATTTCGAAAATAATAATTGTAATAATGATAATAATAATAGTTATAAGGATAAAGGCAATAGTAATACGGATAGTAACAATAGAATGAGCATAATAATAACTGTTATTGCGATAATAATAATAATAATAATAAGGATAATAATAATAGTTATCAGGATAAAGGCAAGAGTAATACGGATAGTAACAATACAATAAGGATAATAATAACAGTTATAGCGATAATAATAATAATAAGGATAATAATAATAGTTGTAAGGATAAAGGCAAGAGTAATGCGGATAGTAACAATAGAATAAGGATATAAATAATAGTAATAAGAATAATAATAACAGTTATTTCGAAAATAATAATAGTAATAAGGATAATAATAATAGTTATAAGGATAAAGGCAATAGTAATACGGACAGTAACAATAGAATGAGGATAATAATAACAGTTATAGCGATAATAATAATAATAATAATAAGGATAATAATAATGGTTATAAGGATAAAGGCAAGAGTAATACGGATAGTAACAATAGAACGAGGATAATAATAACAGTTATAGCGATAATAATAATAATAATAACTATAAGAATAATAGTTATAGCGAGAATAATAATAATAATAATGATAATAATAATAGTTATAAGGATAAAGGCAAGAGTAATGCGGATAGTAACAATAGAATAAGGATAATAATAATAGTAATAAGAATAATAATAACAGTTATTTCGAAAATAATAATAGTAATAATGATAATAATAATAGTTATAAGGATAAAGGCAATAGTAATACGGATAGTAACAATAGAATGAGCATAATAATAACAGTTAGTGCGATAATAATAATAATAATAATAAGGATAATAATAATAGTTATCAGGATAAAGGGAAGAGTAATACGGATAGTAACAATAGAATGAGGATAATAATAACAGTAATAGCGATAATAATAATAATAATAATAAGGATAATAATAATAGTTATAAGGATAAAGGCAAGAATAATACGGATAGTAACAATAGAACGAGGATAATAATAACAGTTATAGCGATAATAATAATAATAATAACTATAAGAATAATAGTTATAGCGACAATAATAATAATAATAATGATAATAATAATAGTTATAGGGATAAAGGCAAGAGTAATACGGATAGTAACAATAGAGTAAGGATAATAATAATAGTAATAAGTATAAGAATAATAGTTATAGCGTTAATAATAATAATAATAGTTATAAGGATAGAGACAAGAGTAATACGGATAGTAACAATAGAATGAGCATAATAATAACAGTTAGTGCGATAATAATAATAATAATAATAAGGATAATAATAATAGTTATCAGGATAAAGGGAAGAGTAATACGGATAGTAACAATAGAATGAGGATAATAATAACAGTAATAGCGATAATAATAATAATAATAATAAGGATAATAATAATAGTTATAAGGATAAAGGCAAGAATAATACGGATAGTAACAATAGAACGAGGATAATAATAACAGTTATAGCGATAATAATAATAATAATAACTATAAGAATAATAGTTATAGCGACAATAATAATAATAATAATGATAATAATAATAGTTATAGGGATAAAGGCAAGAGTAATACGGATAGTAACAATAGAGTAAGGATAATAATAATAGTAATAAGTATAAGAATAATAGTTATAGCGTTAATAATAATAATAATAGTTATAAGGATAGAGACAAGAGTAATACGGATAGTAACAATAGAGTAAGGATAATAATAACAGTTATAGCGATAATAATAATAATAATAATAATAATAAGGATAATAATAATAGTTATAAGGATAAAGCCAAGAGGAATAGGGATAATAATAATAGTAATAAGTATAAGAATAATAATAACAAGGATAATAATAATAGTTATAAGGATAAAGACAAGAGGAGTACGGATAATAATAATAGTAATAAGAATAATAAGAACAGTTATAGCAATAATAATAATAGTTACAAGGATAAAGGCAAGAGTAATACGGATAGTAACAATACAATAAGGATAATAATAACAGTTATAGCGATAATAATAATAATAATAAGGATAATAATAATAGTTATAAGGATAAAGGCAAGAGTAATGCGGATAGTAACAAGAGAAAAAGGATAATAATAATAGTAATAAGAATAATAAGAACAGTTATTTCGAAAATAATAATAGTAATAATGATAATAATAATAGTTATACGGATAAAGGCAATAGTAATACGGATAGTAACAATAGAATGAGCATAATAATAACAGTTACAGCGATAATCATAATAATAATAATAAGGATCATAATAATAGTTATAAGGATAAAGGCAAGAGTAATACGGATAGTAACAATAGAATGAGGATAATAATAACAGTTATAGCGATAATAATAATAATAATATTAATAATAATAATAATAATAATAAGGATAATAATAATAGTTATAAGGATAAAGACAAGAGGAGTAGGGATAATAATAATAGTAATAAGAATAATAAGAACAGTTATAGCAATAATAATAATAGTTATAAGGATAAAGGCAAGAGTAATACGGATAGTAACAATAGAGTAAGGATAATAATAACAGTTATAGCGATAATAATAATAATAATAATAATAATAATAAGGATAATAATAATAGTTATAAGGATAAAGCCAAGAGGACTAGGGATAATAATAATAGTAATGAGTATAAGAATAATAGTTATAGCGATAATAATAATAATAATAAGGATAATAATAATAGTTATAAGGATAGAGACAAGAGTAATACGGATAGTAACAATAGAGTAAGGATAATAATAACAGTTATAGCGATAATAATAATAATAATAATAATAATAAGGATAATAATAATAGTTATAAGGATAAAGCCAAGAGGAATAGGGATAATAATAATAGTAATAAGTATAAGAATAATAATAATAAGGATAATAATAATAGTTATAAGGATAAAGACAAGAGGAGTACGGATAATAGTAATAGTAATAAGAATAATAAGAACAGTTATAGCAATAATAATAATAGTAATAAGGATAATAATAATAGTTATAAGGATAAAGGCAAGAGTAATACGGATAGTAACAATACAATAAGGATAATAATAACAGTTATAGCGATAATAATAATAATAATAATAATAATAATAATAATAATAATAATAATAAGGATAATAATAATAGTTATAAGGATAAAGACAAGAGGAGTAGGGATAATAATAATAGTAATAAGAATAATAAGAACAGTTATAGCAATAATAATAATAGTTATAAGGATAAAGGCAAGAGTAATACGGATAGTAACAATACAATAAGGATAATAATAACAGTTATAGCGATAATAATAATAATAATAAGGATAATAATAATAGTTATAAGGATAAAGGCAAGAGTAATGCGGATAGTAACAATAGAATAAGGATAATAATAATAGTAATAAGAATAATAATAACAGTTATTTCGAAAATAATAATAGTAATAATGATAATAATAATAGTTATAAGGATAAAGGCAATAGTAATACGGATAGTAACAATAGAATGAGCATAATAATAACTGTTATTGCGATAATAATAATAATAATAATAAGGATAATAATAATAGTTATCAGGATAAAGGCAAGAGTAATACGGATAGTAACAATACAATAAGGATAATAATAACAGTTATAGCGATAATAATAATAATAAGGATAATAATAATAGTTGTAAGGATAAAGGCAAGAGTAATGCGGATAGTAACAATAGAATAAGGATATAAATAATAGTAATAAGAATAATAATAACAGTTATTTCGAAAATAATAATAGTAATAAGGATAATAATAATAGTTATAAGGATAAAGGCAATAGTAATACGGACAGTAACAATAGAATGAGGATAATAATAACAGTTATAGCGATAATAATAATAATAATAATAAGGATAATAATAATGGTTATAAGGATAAAGGCAAGAGTAATACGGATAGTAACAATAGAACGAGGATAATAATAACAGTTATAGCGATAATAATAATAATAATAACTATAAGAATAATAGTTATAGCGAGAATAATAATAATAATAATGATAATAATAATAGTTATAAGGATAAAGGCAAGAGTAATGCGGATAGTAACAATAGAATAAGGATAATAATAATAGTAATAAGAATAATAATAACAGTTATTTCGAAAATAATAATAGTAATAATGATAATAATAATAGTTATAAGGATAAAGGCAATAGTAATACGGATAGTAACAATAGAATGAGCATAATAATAACAGTTAGTGCGATAATAATAATAATAATAATAAGGATAATAATAATAGTTATCAGGATAAAGGGAAGAGTAATACGGATAGTAACAATAGAATGAGGATAATAATAACAGTAATAGCGATAATAATAATAATAATAATAAGGATAATAATAATAGTTATAAGGATAAAGGCAAGAATAATACGGATAGTAACAATAGAACGAGGATAATAATAACAGTTATAGCGATAATAATAATAATAATAACTATAAGAATAATAGTTATAGCGACAATAATAATAATAATAATGATAATAATAATAGTTATAGGGATAAAGGCAAGAGTAATACGGATAGTAACAATAGAGTAAGGATAATAATAATAGTAATAAGTATAAGAATAATAGTTATAGCGTTAATAATAATAATAATAATAGCTATAAGGATAGAGACAAGAGTAATACGGATAGTAACAATAGAGTAAGGATAATAATAACAGTTATAGCGATAATAATAATAATAATAATAATAATAAGGATAATAATAATAGTTATAAGGATAAAGCCAAGAGGAATAGGGATAATAATAATAGTAATAAGTATAAGAATAATAATAATAAGGATAATAATAATAGTTATAAGGATAAAGACAAGAGGAGTACGGATAATAATAATAGTAATAAGAATAATAAGAACAGTTATAGCAATAATAATAATAGTAATAAGGATAATAATAATAGTTATAAGGATAAAGGCAAGAGTAATACGGATAGTAACAATACAATAAGGATAATAATAACAGTTATAGCGATAATAATAATAATAATAATAATAATAATAATAATAATAATAATAAGGATAATAATAATAGTTATAAGGATAAAGACAAGAGGAGTAGGGATAATAATAATAGTAATAAGAATAATAAGAACAGTTATAGCAATAATAATAATAGTTATAAGGATAAAGGCAAGAGTAATACGGATAGTAACAATACAATAAGGATAATAATAACAGTTATAGCGATAATAATAATAATAATAAGGATAATAATAATAGTTATAAGGATAAAGGCAAGAGTAATGCGGATAGTAACAATAGAATAAGGATAATAATAATAGTAATAAGAATAATAATAACAGTTATTTCGAAAATAATAATAGTAATAATGATAATAATAATAGTTATACGGATAAAGGCAATAGTAATACGGATAGTAACAATAGAATGAGCATAATAATAACAGTTATAGCGATAATAATAATAATAATAATAAGGATAATAATAATAGTTATAAGGATAAAGGCAAGAGTAATGCGGATAGTAACAATAGAAAAAGGATAATAATAATAGTCATAAGAATAATAAGAACAGTTATTTCGAAAATAATAATAGTAATAATGATAATAATAATAGTTATACGGATAAAGGCAATAGTAATACGGATAGTAACAATAGAATGAGCATAATAATAACAGTTACAGCGATAATCATAATAATAATAATAATAATAATAATAATAATAAGGATAATAATAATAGTTATAAGGATAAAGACAAGAGGAGTAGGGATAATAATAATAGTAATAAGAATAATAATAACAGTTATTTCGAAAATAATAATAGTAATAATGATAATAATAATAGTTATACGGATAAAGGCAATAGTAATACCGATAGTAACAATAGAATGAGCATAATAATAACAGTTATAGCGATAATAATAATAATAATAATAATAAGGATAATAATAATAGTTATAAGGATAAAGGCAAGAGTAATACGGATAGTAACAATAGAGTAAGGATAATACTAACAGTTATAGCGATAATAATAATAGTAATAAGAATAATAAGAACAGTTATAGCAATAATAATAATAGTAATAAGGATAATAATAATAGTTATTTCGAAAATAATAATAGTAATAAGGATATTAATAATAGTTATAAGGATAAAGGCAATAGTAATACGGATAGTAACAATAGATTGAGGATCATCATAACAGTTTTAGCGATAATAATAATAATAATAATAATAATAATAATAAGGATAATAATAATAGTTATAAGGATAAAGACAAGAGGAGTAGGGATAATAATAATAGTAATAAGAATAATAAGAACAGTTATAGCAATAATAATAATAGTTATAAGGATAAAGGCAAGAGTAATACGGATAGTAACAATAGAATGAGGATAATAATAACAGTTATAGCGATAATAATAATAGTAATAAGAATAATAAGAACAGTTATTGCAATAATAATAATAGTAATAAGGATAATAATAATAGTTATAAGGATAAAGGCAAGATTAATACGGATAGTAACAATACAATAAGGATAATAATAACAGTTATAGCGATAATAATAATAATAATAATAATAATAATAATAATAATGAAGATAATAATAATAGTTATAGGGATAAAGACAAGAGGAGTAGGGATAATAATAATAGTAATAAGAATAATAAGAACAGTTATAGCAATAATAATAATAGTAATAAGGATAATAATAATAGTTATAAGGATAAAGGCAAGAGTAATACGGATAGTAACAATACAATAAGGATAATAATAACAGTTATAGCGATAATAATAATAATAAGGATAATAATAATAGTTATAAGGATAAAGCCAAGAGGAATAGGGATAATAATAATAGTAATAAGTATAAGAATAATAATAATAAGGATAATAATAATAGTTATAAGGATAAAGACAAAAGGAGTACGGATAATAATAATAGTAATAAGAATAATAATAACAGTTATTTCGAAAATAATAATAGTAATAATGATAATAATAATAGTTATACGGATAAGGCAATAGTAATACGGATAGTAACAATAGAATGAGCATAATAATAACAGTTATAGCGATAATAATAATAATAATAATAAGGATAATAATAATAGTTATAAGGATAAAGGCAAGAGTAATACGGATAGTAACAATAGAATGAGGATAATAATAACAGTTATAGCGATAATAATAATAATAATAATAATAATAAGGATAATAATAATAGTTATAAGGATAAAGGCAAGAGTAATACGGATAGTAACAATAGAGTAAGGATAATAATAACAGTTATAGCGATAATAATAATAGTAATAAGAATAATAAGAACAGTTATAGCAATAATAATAATAGTAATAAGGATAATAATAATAGTTATTTCGAAAATAATAATAGTAATAAGGATATTAATAATAGTTATAAGGATAAAGGCAATAGTAATACGGATAGTAACAATAGATTGAGGATCATAATAACAGTTATAGCGATAATAATAATAATAATAATAATAATAATAAGGATAATAATAATAGTTATAAGGATAAAGACAAGAGGAGTAGGGATAATAATAATAGTAATAAGAATAATAATAATAGTTATAAGGATAAAGACAAGAGTAATAGGGATAGTAATAATAGAATAAGGATAATAATAACAGTGATAGCGATAATAATAATAGTTATAAGGATAAAGACAAGAGGAGTAGGGATAATAATAATAGTAATAAGAATAATAAGAACAGTTATAGCAATAATAATAATAGTTATAAGGATAAAGGCAAGAGTAATACGGATAGTAACAATACAATAAGGATAATAATAACAGTTATAGCGATAATAATAATAGTAATAAGGATAATAATAATAGTTATAAGGATAAAGGCAAGAGTAATGCGGATAGTAACAATAGAATAAGGATAATAATAATAGTAATAAGAATAATAATAACAGTTATTTCGAAAATAGTAATAGTAATAATGATAATAATAATAGTTATACGGATAAAGGCAATAGTAATACGGATAGTAACAATAGAATGAGCATAATAATAACAGTTATAGCGATAATAATAATAATAATAATAAGGATAATAATAATAGTTATAAGGATAAAGGCAAGAGTAATACGGATAGTAACAATAGAATGAGGATAATAATAACAGTTATAGCGATAATAATAATAATAATAATAATAATAATAATAATAATAAGGATAATAATAATAGTTATAAGGATGAAGACAAGAGGAGTAGGGATAATAATAATAGTAATAAGAATAATAAGAACAGTTATAGCAATAATAATAATAGTTATAAGGATAAAGGAAAGAGTAATACGGATAGTAACAATACAATAAGAATAATAATAACAGTTATAGCGATAATAATAATAATAATAAGGATAATAATAATAGTTATAAGGATAAAGGCAAGAGTAATGCGGATAGTAACAATAGAAAAAGGATAATAATAATAGTCATAAGAATAATAAGAACAGTTATTTCGAAAATAATAATAGTAATAATGATAATAATAATAGTTATACGGATAAAGGCAATAGTAATACGGATAGTAACAATAGAATGAGCATAATAATAACAGTTACAGCGATAATCATAATAATAATAATAAGGATCATAATAATAGTTATAAGGATAAAGGCAAGAGTAATACGGATAGTAACAATAGAATGAGGATAATAATAACAGTTATAGCGATAATAATAATAATAATAATAATAATAATAATAATAATAAGGATAATAATAATAGTTATAAGGATAAAGACAAGAGGAGTAGGGATAATAATAATAGTAATAAGAATAATAATAACAGTTATTTCGAAAATAATAATAGTAATAATGATAATAATAATAGTTATACGGATAAAGGCAATAGTAATACGGATAGTAACAATAGAATGAGCATAATAATAACAGTTATAGCGATAATAATAATAATAATAATAAGGATAATAATAATAGTTATAAGGGTAAAGGCAAGAGTAATACGGATAGTAACAATAGAATGAGGATAATAATAACAGTTATAGCGATAATAATAATAATAATAATAATAATAAGGATAATAATAATAGGTATAAGGATAAAGGCAAGAGTAATACGGATAGTAACAATAGAGTAAGGATAATAATAACAGTTATAGCGATAATAATAATAGTAATAAGAATAATAAGAACAGTTATAGCAATAATAATAATAGTAATAAGGATAATAATAATAGTTATTTCGAAAATAATAATAGTAATAAGGATATTAATAATAGTTATAAGGATAAAGGCAAGAGTAATACGGATAGTAACAATAGAATGAGGATCATAATAACAGTTATAGCGATAATAATAATAATAATAATAATAATAATAATAAGGATAATAATAATAGTTATAAGGATAAAGACAAGAGGAGTAGGGATAATAATAATAGTAATAAGAATAATAAGAACAGTTATAGCAATTATAATAATAGTTATAAGGATAAAGGCAAGAGTAATACGGATAGTAACAATAGAACGAGGATAATAATAACAGTTATAGCGATAATAATAATAATAATAATAAGGATAATAATAATAGTTATAAGGATAAAGGCAAGAGTAATACGGATAGTAACAATAGAATAAGGATAATAATAATAGTTATAGCGATAATAATAATAATCATAAGGATAATAATAATAGTTAAAAGGATAAAGACAAGAGTAATACGGATAGTAACAATAGAATGAGGATAATAATAACAGTTATAGCCATAGTAATAATAATAATAATAAGGATAATAATAATAGTTATAGGGATAAAGCCAAGAGGAATAGGGATAATAATAATAGTAATAAGTATAAGAATAATAGTTATAGCGATAATAATAATAGTAATAAGGATAATAATAACAGTTATAGCGATAAAAATTATAATAATAAGGATAATAATAATAATTACAAGGATAAATACCAGAGGAATAGGGATAATAATAATAGTAATAAGAATAATAATAACAGTTATAGCGATAATAATAACAGTAATAAGGATAAAAAAATAGTTATAAGGATAAAGACGAGAGGAATAGTGATAATAATAATAGTAATAAGAATAATAATAACAGTTAAAGCGATAATAATAATAATAATAATAAGGATAATAATAACTGTTATAGCGATAATAATAATAATAATAATAATAAGGATAATAATAATAGTAATAAGGATAAAGACAAGAGGAATAGGGATAATAATAATAGTAATAAGAATAATAATAACAGTTATAGCGATAATAATAATAGTAATAAGGATGAAAAAATTGTTATAAGGATCAAGGCAAGAGTAATACGGATAGTAACATTAGAATAAGCATAATAATATCAGTTATAGCGATAATAATAATAATAATAATAAGGATAATGCTAATAGTTATAAGGATAAAGACAACGGGAATAGGGATAATAATAATAGTTGTAAGGATAAAGACAAGAGTACTAGGGATAGTAATAATAGAATAAGGATAATAATACCAGTTATAGCGATAATAATAATAGTAACAAGAATAATAATAACAGTTATAGCGATACTAATAATAGTAATAAGGATAATAATAATAGTTATAATGATAAAGGCAAGAGTAATACGGATAGCAACATTAGAATAAGGATAATAATAATAGTTATAGCGATAATAATAATAATCATAAGGATAATAATAATAGTTAAAAGGATAAAGACAAGAGTAATACGGATAGTAACAATAGAATGAGGATAATAATAACAGTTATAGCCATAGTAATAATAATAATAATAAGGATAATAATAATAGTTATAGGGATAAAGCCAAGAGGAATAGGGATAATAATAATAGTAATAAGTATAAGAATAATAGTTATAGCGATAATAATAATAGTAATAAGGATAATAATAGTAGTTATAAGGATAAAAGGGAAGAGTAATACGGATAGTAACAATAGAATAAGGATAATAATAACAGTTATAGCGATAATAATAATAATAATAATAAGGATAATAATAATAGTTATAAGGATAAAGCCAAGAGGAATAGGGATAATAATAATAGTAATAGGAGTAATAATAACAGTTATAGCGATAATAATAATAGTAATAAGTATAATAATAATAGTTATAGCGATAATAATAATAGTAATACGGAAAATAATAGTAGTTATAAGGATGAATGCAAGAGTAATACGGATAGTAACAATAGAATAAGGATAATAATAACAGTTATAGCGATAATAATTATAATAATAAGGATAATAATAATAATTACAAGGATAAATACCAGAGGAATAGGGATAATAATAATAGTAATAAGAATAATAATAACAGTTATAGCAATAATAATAACAGTAATAAGGATAAAAAAATAGTTATAAGGATACAGACGAGAGGAATAGTGATAATAATAATAGTAATAAGAATAATAATAACAGTTAAAGCGATAATAATAATAATAATAATAAGGTTAATAATAACTGTTATAGCGATAATAATAATAATAATAATAATAAGGATAATAATAATAGTAATAAGGATAAAGACAAGAGGAATAGGGATAATAATAATAGTAATAAGAATAATAATAACAGTTATAGCGATAATAATAATAGTAATAAGGATGAAAAAATTGTTATAAGGATCAAGGCAAGAGTAATACGGATAGTAACATTAGAATAAGCATAATAATATCAGTTATAGCGATAATAATAATAATAATAATAAGGATAATGCTAATAGTTATAAGGATAAAGACAACGGGAATAGGGATAATAATAATAGTTGTAAGGATAAAGACAAGAGTACTAGGGATAGTAATAATAGAATAAGGATAATAATACCAGTTATAGCGATAATAATAATAATAATAAGGATAATAATATTAGTTATAAGGATAAAGGCAAGAGTAATACGGACAGTAACAATAGAATGAGGATAGTAATAACAGTTATAGCGATAATAATGATAATAATAATAAGGATAATAATAATAGTAATAGGAGTAATAATAACAGTTATAGCAATAATAATAATAGTAATAAGTATAATAATAATAGTTATAGCGATAATAATAATAATAATAAGGATAATAATAATAGTTATAAGGATAAAGGCAAGAGTAATACGGACAGTAACAATAGAATGAGGATAATAATAACAGTTATAGCGATAATAATGGTAATAATAGTCAGGATAATAATAATAATTATTACGATAATAATAATAATAATACGGATAATGCTAATAGTTATAAGGATAAAGACAAGGGGAATAGGGATAATAATAATAGTTGTAAGGATAAAGACTAGAGTACTAGGGATAGTAATAATAGAATAAGGATAATAATACCAGTTATAGCGATAATAATAATAGTAACAAGAGTATTAATTACAGTTATAGCGATAATAATAATAGTAATAAGAATAATAATAACAGTTATAGCGATAATAATAATAATAATAAGGATAATAATAATAGTTATAAGGATAAAGGCAAGAGTAATACGGACAGTAACAATAGAATAAGGATAATATTAACAGTTATAGCGATAATAATAATAGTAATAAGTATAATAATAATAGTTATAGCGATAATAATAATAATCATAAGGATAATAATAATAGTAATAAGAATAATAATAACAGTTATAGCGATAATAATAATAGTAATAAGGATAAAAAAATAGTTATAAGGATAAAGGTAAGAGTAATGCGGATAGAACCAATAGAATAAGGATAATAATAATAGTAATAAGAATAATAATAACAGTTATAGCGATAATAATAATAGTAATAAGGATAATAATAACAGTTATAGCGATAATAATAATAGTAATAAGGATAATAATAGTAGTTATAAGGATAAAAGGGAAGAGTAATACGGATAGTAACAATAGAATAAGGATAATAATAACAGTTATAGCGATAATAAAAATAATAATAATAAGGATAATAATAATAGTTATAAGGATAAAGCCAAGAGGAATAGGGATAATAATAATAGTTATAGGAGTAATAATAACAGTTATAGCGATAATAATAATAATAATAATAAGGATAATAATAATAGTTATAAGGATAAAGCCAAGATGAATAGGGATAATAATAATAGTAATAGGAGTAATAATAACAGTTATAGCGATAATAATAATAGTAATAATTATAATAATAATAGTTATAGCGATAATAATAATAATCATAAGGATAATAATAATAGTTGTAAGGATAAAGACAAGAGTACTAGGGATAGTAATAATAGAATAAGGATAATAATACCAGTTATAGCGATAATAATAATAGTAACAAGAAGAATAATAAGTTATAGCGATAATAATAATAGTAATAAGGATAATAATAATAGTTATAAGGATAAAGGCAAGAGTAATACGGACAGTAACAATAGAATGAGGATAATAATAACAGTTATAGCGATAATAATGGTAATAATAGTCAGGATAATAATAATAATTATTACGATAATAATAATAATAATACGGATAATGCTAATAGTTATAAGGATAAAGACAAGGGGAATAGGGATAATAATAATAGTTGTAAGGATAAAGACTAGAGTACTAGGGATAGTAATAATAGAATAAGGATAATAATACCAGTTATAGCGATAATAATAATAGTAACAAGAGTATTAATTACAGTTATAGCGATAATAATAATAGTAATAAGAATAATAATAACAGTTATAGCGATAATAATAATAGTAACAAGAAGAATAATAAGTTATAGCGATAATAATAATAGTTATAAGGATAAAGGCAAGAGTAATACGGATAGTAACAATAGAATAAGGATAATAAAAATAGTTATCAGGATAAAGCCAAGAGGAATAGGGATAATAATAATAGTAATAGGAATAATAATAACAGTTATAGCGATAATACTAATAGTAATAAGTATAAGAATAATAGTTATAGCGATAATAATAATAATAATAAGGTTAATAATAATAGTTATAAGGATAAAGGCAAGAGTAATGCGGATAGTAACAATAGAATAAGGATAATAATAATAGTAATAAGAATAATAATAACAGTTATTTCGAAAATAATAATAGTAATAAGGATAATAATTTTAGTTATAAGGATAAAGGCAATAGTAATACGGATAGTAACAGTAGAATGAGGATAATAATAACAGTTATAGCGATAATAATAATAGTAATAAGGATAATAATAATAGTTATAAGGATAAAGGCAAGCGTAATGCGGATAGTAACAATATCATAAGGATAATAATAATAGTTATAGCGATAATAATAATAATAATAAGGATAATAATAATAGTTATAAGGATAAAGGCAAGAGTAATGCGGATAGTAACAATAGAATAAGGATAATAATAATAGTAATAAGAATAATAATAACAGTTATAGCGATAATAGTAATAGTAATACGGAAAATGATAGTAGTTATTAAGGATGAATGCAAGAGTAATAAGGATAGTAACAATAGAATAAGGATAATAATAACAGTTATAGCGATAAAAATAATAATAATGAGGATAATAATAATAATTACAAGGATTAATACAAGAGGAATAGGGATAATAATAATAGTAATAAGAATAATAATAACAGTTATAGGGATAATAATAATAGTTAAAAGGATAAAGACAAGAGTAATACGGATAGTAACAATAGAGTAAGGATAATAATAATAAGGATAATAATAATAGTTATAAGGATAAAGCCAAGATGAATGGGGATAATAATAATAGTAATAAGTATAAGAATAATAGTTATAGCGATAATAATAATAGTAATAAGAATAATAATAACAGTTATATAGATAATAATAATAGTTATAAGGATAAAGACAAGAGTAATACGGATAGTAACAATAGAGTAAGGATAATAATAATAAGGATAAGTATAAGCATAAGAATAATAGTTATAGCGATAATAATAATAGTAATAAGAACAATAATAACAGTTATAGCGATAATAATAATAATAGTAAGGATAATAATAATAGTTATAAGGATAAAGGCAAGAGTAATACGGACAGTAACAATAGAATGAGGATAATAATAACAGTTATAGCGATAATAATGATAATAATAGTCAGGATAATAATAATAATTATTACGATAATAATAATAATAATAAGGATAATGCTAATAGTTATAAGGATAAAGACAAGGGGAATAGGGATAATAATAATAGTTGTAAGGATAAAGACAAGAGTACTAGGGATAGTAATAATAGAATAAGGATAATAATACCAGTTATAGCGATAATAATAATAGTTATAAGGATAAATTCAAGAGTAATACGGATAGAAACAATAGAATAAGGATAATATTAACAGTTATAGCGATAATAATGATAATAATAATAAGGATAATAATAATAGTAATAGGAGTAATAATAACAGTTATAGCGATAATAATAATAGTAATAGGAGTAATAATAACAGTTATAGCGATAATAATAATAGTAATAAGTATAATAATAATAGTTATAGCGATAATAATAATAATCATAAGGATAATAATAATAGTTATAAGGATAAAGACAAGAGGAATAGGGATAATAATAATAGTAATAGGAGTAATAATAACAGTTATAGCGATAATAATAATAGTAATACGGAAAATAATAGTAGTTATAAGGATGAATGCAAGAGTAATACGGATAGTAACAATAGAATAAGGATAATAATAACAGTTTTAGCGATAAAAATAATAATAATAAGGATAATAATAATAATTACAAGGATAAATACAAGAGGAATAGGGATAATAATAATAGTAATAAGAATAATAATAACAGTTATAGCGATAATAATAATAGTTATAAGGATAAAGACAAGAGGAATAGTGATAATAATAATAGTAATAAGAATAATAATAACAGTTAAAGCGATAATAATAATAATAATAATAATAAGGATAATAATAACTGTTATAGCGATAATAATAATAATAATAATAATAAGGATAATAATATTAGTTATAGGGATAAAGCCAAGAGGAATGGGGATAATATTAATAGTAATAAGTATAAGAATAATAGTTATAGCGATAATAATAAGAGTAATAATTATAATAATAATGGTTATAAGGATAAAGGCAGGAGTGATACGGACAGTAACAATAGAATGAGGATACTAATAACAGTTATAGCGATAATAATGATAATAATAGTCAGGATAATAATAATAATTATTACGATAATAATAATAATAATAAGTATAATGCTAATAGTTATAAGGATAAAGACAAGAGTACTAGGGATAGTAATAATAGAATAAGGATAATAATAACAGTTATAGCGATAAAAATTATAATAATAAGGATAATAATAATAATAACAAGGATAAATACCAGAGGAATAGGGATAATAATAATAGTAATAAGAATAATAATAACAGTTATAGCGATAATAATAACAGTAATAAGGATAAAAAAATAGTTATAAGGATAAAGACAAGAGGAATAGTGATAATAATAATAGTAATAAGAATAATAATATCAGTTAAAGCGATAATAATAATAATAATAATAAGGATAATAATAACTGTTATAGCGATAATAATAATAATAATAATAATAAGGATAATAATAATAGTTATAAGGATAAAGGCAAGAGTAATACGGACAGTAACAATAGAATAAGGATAATATTAACAGTTATAGCGATAATAATAATAATAATAATAAGGATAATAATAATAGTTATAAGGATAAAGCCAAGAGGAATAGGGATAATAATAATAGTAATAGGAGTAATAATAACAGTTATAGCGATAATAATAATAGTAATAATTATAATAATAATAGTTATAGCGATAATAATAATAATCATAAGGATAATAATAATAGTTGTAAGGATAAAGACAAGAGTACTAGGGATAGTAATAATAGAATAAGGATAATAATACCAGTTATAGCGATAATAATAATAGTAACAAGAAGAATAATAAGTTATAGCGATAATAATAATAGTAATAAGGATAATAATAATAGTTATAAGGATAAAGGCAAGAGTAATACGGATAGTAACAATAGAATAAGGATAATATTAACAGTTATAGCGATAATAATAATAATAATAATAAGGTTAATAATAATAGTAATAGGAGTAATAATAACAGTTATAGCGATAATAATAATAGTAATAAGTATAATAATAATAGTTATAGCGATAATAATAATAATCATAAGGATAATAATAATAGTTATAAGGATAAAGACAAGAGGAATAGGGATAATAATAATAGTAATAAGAATAATAATAACAGTTATAGCGATAATAATAATAGTAATAAGGATAAAAAAAATAGTTATAAGGATAAAGGCAAGAGTAATACGGATAGTAACAATAGAATAAGGATAATAATAACAGTTATAGCGATAATAATAATAATAATAGTTATAAGGATAAAGCCAAGAGGAATAGGGATAATAATAATAGTAATAGGAGTCATAATAACAGTTATAGCGATAATAATAATAGTAATATGGATAAAAAAATAGTTATAAGGATCAAGGCAAGAGTAATACGGATAGTAACATTAGAATAAGGATAATAATATCAGTTATAGCGATAATAATAATAATAATAATAAGGATAATAATATTAGTTATAAGGATAAAGGCAAGAGTAATACTATAATAGTAACAATAGAATGAGGATAATAATAGCAGTTGTAGCGATAATAATAGTAATAATAATAATAAGGATAATAATAATAGTTTTAAGGATAAATCCAAGAGGAACAGGGATAATAATAATAGTAATAAGTATAAGAATAATAGTTATAGCGATAATAATAATAGTTATAGGGATAAAGGCAAGAGGAATAGGGATAATAATAATAGTAATAAGTATAAGAATAACAGTTATAGCGATAATAATAATAATCATAAGGATAATAATAATAGTTATAAGGATAAAGACAAGAGGAATAGGGATAATAATAATAGTAATAAGAATAATAATAACAGTTATAGCGATAATAATAATAGTAATAAGGATAAAAAAATAGTTATAAGGATAAAGGCAAGAGTAATGCGGATAGAACCAATAGAATAAGGATAATAATAATAGTAATAAGAATAATAATAACAGTTATAGCCATAATAATAATAATAATAAGGATAATAATAATAGTTATAAGGATAAAGCCAAGAGGAATAGGGATAATAATAATAGTAATAGGAGTAATAATAACAGTTATAGCGATAATAATAGTAGTGATAAGGATGAATGCAAGAGTAATACGGATAGTAACAATAGAATAAGGATAATAATAACAGTTATAGCGATAAAAATAATAATAATAAGGATAATAATAATAATTACAAGGATAAATACAAGAGGAATAGGGATAATAATAATAGTAATAAGAATAATAATAACAGTTAAAGCGATAATAATAATAATAATAATAAGGATAATAATAACTGTTATAGCGATAATAATAATAATAATAATAATAAGGATAATAATATTAGACATAAGGATAAAGGCAAGAGTAATACGGATAGTAACAATAGAATGAGGATAATAATAACAGTTATAGCGATAATAATAATAGTAATATGGATAAAAAAATAGTTATGAGGATCAGGGCAAGAGTAATACGGATAGTAACATTAGAATAAGGATAATAATATCAGTTATAGCGATAATAATAATAATAATAATAAGGATAATAATATTAGTTATAAGGATAAAGACAAGTGTAATACGGATAGTAACAATAGAATAAGGATAATAAAAATAGTTATCAGGATAAAGCCAAGAGGAATAGGGATAATAATAATAGTAATAGGAATAATAATAACAGTTATAGCGATAATACTAATAGTAATAAGTATAAGAATAATAGTTATAGCGATAATAATAATTATAATAAGGTTAATAATAATAGTTATAAGGATAAAGGCAAGAGTAATGCGGATAGTAACAATAGAATAAGGATAATAATAATAGTAATAAGAATAATAATAACAGTTATTTCGAAAATAATAATAGTAATAAGGATAATAATTTTAGTTATAAGGATAAAGGCAATAGTAATACGGATAGTAACAGTAGAATGAGGATAATAATAACAGTTATAGCGATAATAATAATAGTAATAAGGATAATAATAATAGTTATAAGGATAAAGGCAAGCGTAATGCGGATAGTAACAATATCATGAGGATAATAATAATAGTTATAGCGATAATAATAATAATAATAAGGATAATAATAATAGTTATAAGGATAAAGGCAAGAGTAATGCGGATAGTAACAATAGAATGAGGATAATAATAGCAGTTGTAGCGATAATAATAGTAATAATAATAATAAGGATAATAATAATAGTTTTAAGGATAAATCCAAGAGGAACAGGGATAATAATAATAGTAATAAGTATAAGAATAATAGTTATAGCGATAATAATAATAGTTATAGGGATAAAGGCAAGAGGAATAGGGATAATAATAATAGTAATAAGTATAAGAATAACAGTTATAGCGATAATAATAATAATCATAAGGATAATAATAATAGTTATAAGGATAAAGACAAGAGGAATAGGGATAATAATAATAGTAATAAGAATAATAATAACAGTTATAGCGATAATAATAATAGTAATAAGGATAAAAAAATAGTTATAAGGATAAAGGCAAGAGTAATGCGGATAGAACCAATAGAATAAGGATAATAATAATAGTAATAAGAATAATAATAACAGTTATAGCCATAATAATAATAATAATAAGGATAATAATAATAGTTATAAGGATAAAGCCAAGAGGAATAGGGATAATAATAATAGTAATAGGAGTAATAATAACAGTTATAGCGATAATAATAGTAGTGATAAGGATGAATGCAAGAGTAATACGGATAGTAACAATAGAATAAGGATAATAATAACAGTTATAGCGATAAAAATAATAATAATAAGGATAATAATAATAATTACAAGGATAAATACAAGAGGAATAGGGATAATAATAATAGTAATAAGAATAATAATAACAGTTAAAGCGATAATAATAATAATAATAATAAGGATAATAATAACTGTTATAGCGATAATAATAATAATAATAATAATAAGGATAATAATATTAGACATAAGGATAAAGGCAAGAGTAATACGGATAGTAACAATAGAATGAGGATAATAATAACAGTTATAGCGATAATAATAATAGTAATATGGATAAAAAAATAGTTATGAGGATCAGGGCAAGAGTAATACGGATAGTAACATTAGAATAAGGATAATAATATCAGTTATAGCGATAATAATAATAATAATAATAAGGATAATAATATTAGTTATAAGGATAAAGACAAGTGTAATACGGATAGTAACAATAGAATAAGGATAATAAAAATAGTTATCAGGATAAAGCCAAGAGGAATAGGGATAATAATAATAGTAATAGGAATAATAATAACAGTTATAGCGATAATACTAATAGTAATAAGTATAAGAATAATAGTTATAGCGATAATAATAATTATAATAAGGTTAATAATAATAGTTATAAGGATAAAGGCAAGAGTAATGCGGATAGTAACAATAGAATAAGGATAATAATAATAGTAATAAGAATAATAATAACAGTTATTTCGAAAATAATAATAGTAATAAGGATAATAATTTTAGTTATAAGGATAAAGGCAATAGTAATACGGATAGTAACAGTAGAATGAGGATAATAATAACAGTTATAGCGATAATAATAATAGTAATAAGGATAATAATAATAGTTATAAGGATAAAGGCAAGCGTAATGCGGATAGTAACAATATCATGAGGATAATAATAATAGTTATAGCGATAATAATAATAATAATAAGGATAATAATAATAGTTATAAGGATAAAGGCAAGAGTAATGCGGATAGTAACAATAGAATAAGGATAATAATAATAGTAATAAGAATAATAATAACAGTTATAGCGATAATAGTAATAGTAATACGGAAAATGATAGTAGTTATTAAGGATGAATGCAAGAGTAATAAGGATAGTAACAATAGAATAAGGATAATAATAACAGTTATAGCGATAAAAATAATAATAATGAGGATAATAATAATAATTACAAGGATTAATACAAGAGGAATAGGGATAATAATAATAGTAATAAGAATAATAATAACAGTTATAGGGATAATAATAATAGTTAAAAGGATAAAGACAAGAGTAATACGGATAGTAACAATAGAGTAAGGATAATAATAATAAGGATAATAATAATAGTTATAAGGATAAAGCCAAGAGGAATGGGGATAATAATAATAGTAATAAGTATAAGAATAATAGTTATAGCGATAATAATAATAGTAATAAGAATAATAATAACAGTTATATAGATAATAATAATAGTTATAAGGATAAAGACAAGAGTAATACGGATAGTAACAATAGAGTAACGATAATAATAATAAGGATAAGTATAAGCATAAGAATAATAGTTATAGCGATAATAATAATAGTAATAAGAACAATAATAACAGTTATAGCGATAATAATAATAATAGTAAGGATAATAATAATAGTTATAAGGATAAAGGCAAGAGTAATACGGACAGTAACAATAGAATGAGGATAATAATAACAGTTATAGCGATAATAATGATAATAATAGTCAGGATAATAATAATAATTATTACGATAATAATAATAATAATAAGGATAATGCTAATAGTTATAAGGATAAAGACAAGGGGAATAGGGATAATAATAATAGTTGTAAGGATAAAGACAAGAGTACTAGGGAAAGTAATAATAGAATAAGGATAATAATACCAGTTATAGCGATAATAATAATAGTTATAGCGATAATAATAATAGTTATAAGGATAAATTCAAGAGTAATACGGATAGAAACAATAGAATAAGGATAATATTAACAGTTATAGCGATAATAATGATAATAATAATAAGGATAATAATAATAGTAATAGGAGTAATAATAACAGTTATAGCGATAATAATAATAGTAATAAGTATAATAATAATAGTTATAGCGATAATAATAATAATCATAAGGATAATAATAATAGTTATAAGGATAAAGACAAGAGGAATAGGGATAATAATAATAGTAATAGGAGTAATAATAACAGTTATAGCGATAATAATAATAGTAATACGGAAAATAATAGTAGTTATAAGGATGAATGCAAGAGTAATACGGATAGTAACAATAGAATAAGGATAATAATAACAGTTTTAAAGATAAAAAATAATAATAATAAGGATAATAATAATAATTACAAGGATAAATACAAGAGGAATAGGGATAATAATAATAGTAATAAGAATAATAATAACAGTTATAGCGATAATAATAATAGTTATAAGGATAAAGACAAGAGGAATAGTGATAATAATAATAGTAATAAGAATAATAATAACAGTTAAAGCGATAATAATAATAATAATAATAATAAGGATAATAATAACTGTTATAGCGATAATAATAATAATAATAATAATAAGGATAATAATATTAGTTATAGGGATAAAGCCAAGAGGAATAGGGATAATATTAATAGTAATAAGTATAAGAATAATAGTTATAGCGATAATAATAAGAGTAATAATTATAATAATAATGGTTATAAGGATAAAGGCAGGAGTGATACGGACAGTAACAATAGAATGAGGATACTAATAACAGTTATAGCGATAATAATGATAATAATAGTCAGGATAATAATAATAATTATTACGATAATAATAATAATAATAAGTATAATGCTAATAGTTATAAGGATAAAGACAAGAGTACTAGGGATAGTAATAATAGAATAAGGATAATAATAACAGTTATAGCGATAAAAATTATAATAATAAGGATAATAATAATAATAACAAGGATAAATACCAGAGGAATAGGGATAATAATAATAGTAATAAGAATAATAATAACAGTTATAGCGATAATAATAACAGTAATAAGGATAAAAAAATAGTTATAAGGATAAAGACAAGAGGAATAGTGATAATAATAATAGTAATAAGAATAATAATATCAGTTAAAGCGATAATAATAATAATAATAATAAGGATAATAATAACTGTTATAGCGATAATAATAATAATAATAATAATAAGGATAATAATAATAGTTATAAGGATAAAGGCAAGAGTAATACGGACAGTAACAATAGAATAAGGATAATATTAACAGTTATAGCGATAATAATAATAATAATAATAAGGATAATAATAATAGTAATAGGAGTAATAATAACAGTTATAGCGATAATAATAATAGTAATAAGTATAATAATAATAGTTATAGCGATAATAATAATAATCATAAGGATAATAATAATAGTTATAAGGATAAAGACAAGAGGAATAGGGATAATAATAATAGTAATAGGAGTAATAATAACAGTTATAGCGATAATAATAATCGTAATACGGAAAATAATAGTAGTTATAAGGATGAATGCAAGAGTAATACGGATAGTAACAATAGAATAAGGATAATAATAACAGTTTTAGCGATAAAAATAATAATAATAAGGATAATAATAATAATTACAAGGATAAATACAAGAGGAATAGGGATAATAATAATAGTAATAAGAATAATAATAACAGTAATAGCGATAATAATAATAGTTATATGGATAAAGACAAGAGGAATAGTGATAATAATAATAGTAATAAGAATAATAATAACAGTTAAAGCGATAATAATAATAATAATAATAATAAGGATAATAATAACTGTTATAGCGATAATAATAATAATAATAATAATAAGGATAATAATATTAGTTATAGGGATAAAGCCAAGAGGAATAGGGATAATATTAATAGTAATAAGTATAAGAATAATAGTTATAGCGATAATAATAAGAGTAATAAGGATAATAATAATGGTTATAAGGATAAAGGCAGGAGTGATACGGACAGTAACAATAGAATGAGGATACTAATAACAGTTATAGCGATAATAATGATAATAATAGTCAGGATAATAATAATAATTATTACGATAATAATAATAATAATAAGGATAATGCTAATAGTTATAAGGATAAAGACAAGAGTACTAGGGATAGTAATAATAGAATAAGGATAATAATAACAGTTATAGCGATAAAAATTATAATAATAAGGATAATAATAATAATAACAAGGATAAATACCAGAGGAATAGGGATAATAATAATAGTAATAAGAATAATAATAACAGTTATAGCGATAATAATAACAGTAATAAGGATAAAAAAATAGTTATAAGGATAAAGACAAGAGGAATAGTGATAATAATAATAGTAATAAGAATAATAATAACAGTTAAAGCGATAATAATAATAATAATAATAAGGATAATAATAACTGTTATAGCGATAATAATAATAATAATAATAATAAGGATAATAATAATAGTTATAAGGATAAAGCCAAGAGGAATAGGGATAATAATAATAGTAATAGGAGTAATAATAACAGTTATAGCGATAATAATAATAGTAATAATTATAATAATAATAGTTATAGCGATAATAATAATAATCATAAGGATAATAATAATAGTTGTAAGGATAAAGACAAGAGTACTAGGGATAGTAATAATAGAATAAGGATAATAATACCAGTTATAGCGATAATAATAATAGTAACAAGAAGAATAATAAGTTATAGCGATAATAATAATAGTAATAAGGATAATAATAATAGTTTATAAGGATAAAGGCAAGAGTAATACGGATAGTAACAATAGAATAAGGATAATATTAACAGTTATAGCGATAATAATAATAGTAATATGGATAAAAAAATAGTTATGAGGATCAGGGCAAGAGTAATACGGATAGTAACATTAGAATAAGGATAATAATAACAGTTATAGCGATAATAATAATAGTAATAAGGATAATAATAGTAGTTATATGGATAAAGACAAGAGTAATACGGATAGTAACAATAGAATGAGGATAATAATAGTAGTTATCAGGATAATGCCAAGAGGAATAGGGATAATAATAATAGTAATAGGAATAATAATAACAGTTATAGCGATAATAATAATCGTAATAAGAATAATAATAACAGTTATAGCGATACTAATAATAGTAATAAGGATAAAGGCAAGAGTAATACGGATAGTAACATTAGAATAAGGATAATAATAACAGTTATAGCGATAATAATAATAATAATAATAAGGATAATAATAATAGTTATAAGGATAAAGACAAGAGTAATAGGGATAATAATAATAGTAATAAGTATAAGAATAATCGTTATAGCGATAATGATAATAGTAATGAGTATAAGAGTAATAGTTATAGCGATAATAATAATAATAATAAGCATAATAATAATAGTTATAAGGATAAAGGCAATAGTACTACGGATAGTAACAATAGAATGAGGATAATAATAGTAGTTATCAGGATAAAGCCAAGAGGAATAGGGATAATAATAATAGTAATAGGAATAATAATATCAGTTATAGCGATAATAATAATCCTAATAAGAATAATAAAAACAGTTATAGCGATACTAATAATAGTAATAAGGATAAAGGCAAGAGTAATACGGATAGTAACATTAGAATAAGGATAATAAAACAGTTATAGCGATAATAATAATAATAATAATAAGGATAATAATAATAGTTATAAGGATAAAGACAAGAGTAATAGGGATAATAATAATAGTAATAAGTATAAGAATAATCGTTATAGCGATAATAATAATAGTAATGAGTAAAAGAGTAATAGTTATAGCGATAATAAAAATAATAATAAGCATAATAATAATAGTTATAAGGATAAAGGCAATAGTACTACGGATAGTAACAATAGAATGAGGATAATAATAACAGTTATAGCGACAATAATAATAATAATTATAAGGATAATAATAATAGTTATAAGGATAAAGGCAAGAGTAATACGGATAGTAACAATAGAATAAGGATAATAATAATAGTTATAAGGATAAAGACAAGAGGAATAGGGATAATAATAATAGTAATAAGAATAATAATAACAGTTATAGCGATAATAATGATAGTAATACGGAAAATAATAGTAGTTATAAGGATGAATGCAAGAGTAATACGGATAGTAACAATAGAATAAGGATAATAATAACAGTTATAGAGCGATAAAAATAATAATAATAAGCATAATAATAATAATTACAAGGATAAATACAAGAGGAATAGG